>ML394408.1:129724-140032 GCA_005239525.1 Nicotiana knightiana
AAAAAAAAAAAAAAAAAAACCTAACCAGACACCATACAATAAGTTTCAAAACTACATATATTTTCCAAAAATATTTTTGTTACCTAATTAAGAAAAATAGTTAGGAATCGAAGGAGAATGACAAATATATATTCGGTTCATGAACTTTACAATTTACTAATTCAATCATATTCATCGTTACAAGAAAAGAAACGTTAAGCGTAGTATATGAAAACTGACATTTACTCTAGTGAACGTACCAGCTACTACGACATAAATTAATTACCCTTTTAATAGATTGTTTGAATTATTGTTATACGCCGTTTCATAATATATCGTATTGTGTTGTATTGTATTATTTAATGAGTATAATATTTGGATAAAATGTACCGTTAGTTGTCATTTCATGATGTCACGAACCAACAATATATGAAGAATAACTTGGAACATTACTAATAAAAAATATGATACGTAGTAGAATTATCATATAAAAAGTAGGATAAAAGATAAAATATGACTATTAATAATAAGGAAGGACAAGATGGGAGAAAAAATTAAGGTAACGACGCCACCGCATCACATTCGTCATTTCATAAAATGACACTTTTCATCGTCACGTAACGACGGATTTAACGATCAATACAATAAACTTTAAGTAACAATCAAAACAAACATTACATTTAAAGTAACAATACAATACAATAGGTAACAATCATCCAAACAAGCTGTTAATATAATAATCCAATGTTTTAAAAAGAACAATTAATTTACCAAGAGACTATAATTGAACCACAATGTCACAAAACCAAATTAAAATGGTTTCCAGAAATTATCTTATACGTTTTCAATGAAAAATTTATTTTGTGGTTTTATAAGTCTGACAAAATTTATGTTACGGAAGAATTTTTCTCTCATTCAATATACTTATAAGAAAAACCTATCACCATCTTACTTTTGGATTCGAATAAACCGACAATTTGACATACGCATGAAAATGTGGAAAAAAGTTAAATTTCTAAAGGAAGTTATTGGACATGTATAAATTCAAGCGAGAAATATTGTTAATTAGAGATATAGTACGTTTTGTTTTTTTGCAGATTATTTGATATTATTGAGTTGATTGGTAGCTAGACCAACAATGTAACTATAGTTTCTGTCCTAATGAAATGTCAACAATGCGCATGTACTGGCATTTTGTATTATACTCAATAATCAAGAGATTACAGGATATACAAGTAATGTAAATGAAGAACAAGAAACCAGACCAGCCAAATATAGTGATATAAACCCGTTATAAGAAGCAATGCGAATATATATAGCTTTTGCAACATTTGAAAAATGTAACGAGGAGTTATATGTGAATGTGTCTTACTTTGTTCTTTTT
Organism: Nicotiana knightiana; assembly: GCA_005239525.1. Taxonomy (NCBI): domain Eukaryota; kingdom Viridiplantae; phylum Streptophyta; class Magnoliopsida; order Solanales; family Solanaceae; genus Nicotiana; species Nicotiana knightiana. The sequence continues at coordinate 131,088 of ML394408.1, forward strand.
AATACAGCGAAAAGATCGAGAATTCTTCAGATTTGGTCATCCCATTGTTTGGCATTATTTAATCTTTCCCAAGTTTTCGTCTTATTCTTTGACAATGATGTATGGCTGTTCACGAAATGATGAAATGTGGAACGACACTTAGGTGCTTGTAGTTGTTTGACCAAAAAGTATAATTTTTGGTTAAATTATTATATTTATATAATAGCGGATTAAAACTAGTTAATTATAATAATAATTTTTGATGTAAATCTTGAAAACTTGTGAGAGGTGGGGACAGATCCCGTAAAAGGTTGACGACGGTAAGCACTAAATATCCTTAAAATATGAACAATAATAAATAGAGGAATGATTCACCCAATAAAGAATGGATTGGATGAATATTCCTCCTGGCAATGATGAATGACAGATAAATCTAATATTTGCTTGAACAATCCTCGGATCTGATGGAAATGTGTGAAATAATGTAGGCAAGAATCTTGATAAAACGGTAATCTTTGTATCTTTACAAGAGAGAGCGAATCTTTCTTTTTGGTAGGCTCTTATCACAATGAATATCCCATGCTCCCATTGCTTTTTTATTTTCTCCTTATATATTCGACACATATCCTTAGGAAACCCTAATAGTACAAGTGAAGAGAATATTCAATAGGATATTATACCTAATATCCTTTTTCAAAAACTAGCCGTTACTACTATATCAGTGATGCTCGACCTCGGCCATCGTTGACACCTCAGTCACGAATCTCACTTCTCCTTGGTCGTCCTCAGCTGACTCTTTCCTTAATGCTATTTTACCCTAAATATGTTAGGATGGATTTTGTCCTATACATTTGGACGGTTTGAACGAGTCGTGATGGTTAGGACGAGTTGGCAGCGTGTTCCTTTGCGAGCTATAACTTTTGGGGTTGTATGTCCCATGAATCAGAATGACATCATGGTGACAGACGTCATTATGACGCGATTTCCCGATACGTTGCTTCGTTCACGCACGTCTTCTGATTGTGTCTGCCGCTTCGATTATAGTGCTAGGTAATGATGGTTAATTCCTTGGTTTCGATGCCTGATTTTTATAATAGGGGTGTGTGGGTGATGTTTCTACCTTTACGAAACCTCTTGCATCCAAAAATTCTTCTTCTTCTTCTTCATTGTTTGAAATTTCTTACTGGTTATAGTGATTCTCGCTGCTTCTAACATGTCCTTGTTCGAACATCTTCCCTTAATTAACATAATTAATTTGTCCTCTGCTTCTGGTATGGCAACTGATCATGCCCCTTTGGCGGTGCTTATACCCTCTCATGCTGATAGAGTTTCTGTTGCTATAGAGGAACGGAACTTTCCTACTGTGGAGGAAGAAAGTTAGGCTCGATTTCTCGAAGGCGCCCGAGGGTGAACCCAAAGCCTCGGATTCAGTGATGGGAGAGGCCGATGTGACCGAGCTTAGGGCAAAATTCAATATCCCTGCCCACATCGATCTGATCCCAGCAGGGCGCGACGTGGTGCAAATCCTCCGTCCCGGATATTGCGCATTTTACGCGTATCCTTTCCAGGTTAGGTATACCATCACCCTTCTTCCATTAGCAAAGGAATGTTTCCGCTATTACGGTGGCTGCCCGACCCAACTCTCTCTATACATCTACAACATTATCAGGATGCTCTCAAAATTTGCCGAGTTGGCCGGAGTCGAGGTCACACCCCGTCATCTGATGCATCTCTTCGACCCTAGCTTTTATAGGGGGACGATGTTGCATCTAATGCTTGGTGGTGAAGATGGACGATAAAGCGAATCATCAGTTCTGGCTCAACTACTTCTTCGTCAGAACCGGGGACGTGGTATCTAACGCGGACGGCTTTCCTGAGACATGGAATCGCGCTCGTAAGTGTTGTTGATACCCAATTTTTCCCTATATTATTTTCAAAATGCATATATATTTTTCAAAATAATGCATGGGCATCAATTAGTATTTTTCATAATTTTCTGTAATATTTTAAAGGATTTTAATAAATTTATTCCATCATTTTTATTATCCAAATAATTACTAATTGCATCAAAAATAATTTTATAATAATTTTATTGCCTAATTTTATCATTTATATTTATATTAAGCTTTAATTATTTTATGCATAATTATCTTTACATTTGTAAGTTATAATTGCAATAACTTTGTAATAATAGCCCATGTGTGCATAATTACTTGATTTTACATGAAAATGACATTTTATATTTTTATAATATTAAGTAATTATTTTAAATCATTTTCATGCTTAAATATCATTTTTATTAATTATTAGAAATTTTTATAAATTATTTTATCAGATTAATTGGGTATTTAACATATAGCCTCTTTTCTTTTAATTTTCGGACTCAGCGCAATAGCTAACCTAACCCAATACCCATAACCCAAACCCAATAATCGTTATCCAATAACCCGCCCCAACCCCAGATTCAATCATGGTCGTTGATCTTAGAAGATCAACGGTCCAGGACAACCTTTTCTTTTTTAATTAACAAACGACCCCCAAACCCTAATTATTCTATCAAACCCGCCGCCTCTGAATCCCTTCCTCCTCTCTTCTCTCTCACCCTACCCCTACCCCTAGCCCGCTGTCAGCAAATGTGACGACTAAAAGGGTCATCACCTATTTTCTCACCCATTCTGTGCTTCCGAGGCCTTGGAAACCTCATTTTGGGTTGCCTCGATTTGCGTGCACATTCCGGGCGCGTAGTCAGAAAGCTTAAATGTGAAATTTTGTGAAAAATGCTAAGTTTTGATATTAGAATGAATAAATTTGACTTCGGTCAATGCTTTGGGTAAACGGACCCAGACCAGTGATTTGACGGTCCCGGAGGGTCCGTGGGAAAATATGGGACTTGGGCGTATGCCCGGAATCGAATTCCGAGGTCCCAAGCCCGAGGAATGAATTTTTAGGTAAAATTATTTTCTGAAAATATTTAATAAAATTGAAAATGAAATCTGATTAGAAAGTGATGGTATCGGGCCCGTATTTTTGTTTCAAGCCCGTTACAGGTCTTATATATGGTTTAAGCAGTTTCTTTAAAGTTTGGTTGAAAACGAATTTCGTTTGCCGTGTTTCGGACTTAAAATGAAAATTTTGATGTTTTATGAAATTTGATAGACTTCATGGATTTTGAGGCTTAATTCGATGTATATGATGTTATTTTGGTGATTTGATCGCACAGATAAGTTCATTGGATTTTTTTGAGGTAGTGTCCATATTAGGTTTAGAGCCCCGAGGGCTCGAGGTGAGTTTTGGATAGGCCACGAATTGTACTTTTGAACTTAGAATTTGCTGGTGCAACTGATCTGCAGTCTTCGCATTTGCGAAGCCAGCATCGCAAATGCGAACTCACAAATACGAGCTACTCATCGCTAATGCGAAGGTGCACCGGCTGGCATGGGATCGCAAATGCGACCAGGTTGTTCGCAAATGCGAGTATGAGACTTTTGCAAATGCGATATTTCTGGTCGCAAATGCGAAGTTCCTCCTTCTGCTCAATGTTCGCAAATGCGAACTATACTTCGCAATTACCATGTCTGGGGTGTTCGCAATTCCCATGCCAACCAGTGGCCTGCAGTGCAATTAAACCGAATTTTGACTCTATGTTTCATATTTTCTCAAACTCAAACACCCCTAGGCGATTTTTCCAAGAATAAGACTCCTTCCAAATCTTTTGTAAGTTGGTTTTTACTCAATTCTTTCAATCATTAACATCATTTAACATGTTTTCAACTTAAAATCAAAGATTTCCATGGGAGAAATTGGGTGTTTTGGGTAGAACTTAGTTTTTTTCTAAACTTGGGATTTGAGTGGGTGATTGACCTCCGATTTGAGAGATTTTTATATGGCTAGACTTGTGAGAGTACGAGGGTTCTGAAAATGTAAAAATTATCCGAATCCGAGATGCTAGCTTGAGGGGCGTTTTGGTCATTTTACCTAATTTCGCGCCGTAACTTTGAATTAAATAGTAGAATCAGATGCTTGAGATATTATATACGATATGAAATTTATTTAAATATATTTGGGCCATTTGGAGTCGGATACTCGTGGCAAACGTGTGGTTGAGTTGATTTTTGAGTCGGTTCGAGGTAAGTGTTTGGTCTAACCTTAGCTTGAGGGAATAGGAGTTGAGTATTATTTGCTACTTGCTAATTGTTAAATATGATGTATAGGCATGGTGAAGATTATCTATACATTGGTGTCTAGCATGACCGTGAGTCCTTATATTGCGAATATTCTAATTTTTGTGGTAATTTCCATGCTTAATTGAGGGTTTCTATATGTTTTGAAGAACATGTGTAGGGAATTGTAATCCTTAAACTCCTTTGGAGCATTGGCTAAAATTGCAACACGAATGATGAAGATATATGAGATAATTGTATCCTTTGGAGCATTGTCTTAGATTTTAACACGAATGATGAAGATATATGAGATAATTGTATCCTTTGGGGCATTGGCTCAGATTTTAACACGAATGATGAAGATATATGAGATAATTGAATCCTTTGGAGAATTGACTCAAGTAATAGTGTAAATTATGAAATGAAAGTGAAAGAAAAAGAAAGAGCTACTAAAATATACCCTTGTCGGGTCATTGTTGCTTTTGATATTGTATCCATTGTTGGGATACTGAGATTTCTGTTATTGTTCCCTTGCCGGGATTTAATTGTTTAATCGAAGTTCCCTTGCCGGGATTTAATTGTTTAATAGAAGTTCCCTTTCCGGGATTTAATTGTTTAATCGATGTTCCCTTGCCAGGATTTAATTGTTTAATTGATGTTCCCTTGCTGGGATTTCTATTTTATTCTGCTTACTCCCTTGCCCTTGTTTGTGATTGCTTTTTGGGTGAGGAAGAGTGTTAAAGCACGAAGGGTGATGCCGTGCATCGTTTGATATTGTTCCCTTGCCGGGATTTCTATTTTATTCTGCTTACTCCCTTGCCCTTATTTGTGATTGCTGTTTGGGTGAAGAAGAGTGTTAAAGCACGAAGGGTAATGCCGTGCACTATTTGATATTGTGAGGAAAGAGTGTAAAGCACTAAGGGTGATGCCGTTCCGTATGGTGTACCATTCCGTACCGATATTCATTGATTATACTGTGAGAAAAGAGAGTAAAAGCACGAATGGTGATGCTGTGCAAGTTTGTGATTTCTGATCCTTATTGATATTCTGGCCTTGTTGTCATTTTCCTTATTTGAGATTTCTTATATGAAACTGTTATCTCCCCACAGCATGTTCCCCTTCCTTTATTGATTTTTTTCTCCCTGTATTCCTTTTCCGTTATATATATATTTGAACTGCACAGGTTTATTTGGTAGTCTAGTTCTAGCCTCGTCACTACTTCGCCGAGGTTAGGCTAGGCACTTACCAGTACATGGGGTCGATTGTACTCATGCTACACCTGCACTACTTTATGTTGTGCAGATTACGCAGGCGGACCCGGAGGACATCATTAGTGGGAGTGTCTTCCAGTTTATCCTAGAGGCTTCAAGGTATACCCGTTGGCGTTTGTGGGCCTTGGCGTCTCTCCCATTCCTATGTCTTCGCTTCTGTCTTGTTTTTTTTCCTCTAGTTTCAGAGACAGTCATGTATTTCCTTTCAGACTTGTATTTAGCACTCTTATAGACAGTTCGTGTGTTTGTGACTCCAGGTTTTGGGAAATTTATGCGTCATTGTATTATGTTGTCCTTACTTAGCTTGAAACCGTATTTATTTCCGTTGTTTAACTGTGAACCATTTTAGTTTATTCTATTAAATTGATGTTATTATGCTAGTTTAACTATACACGTTGGCTTGTCTAGCGGGTTCAACTAGATGCCATCACGGCCCGATGGTAGGATTTCGGGGCGTGACAAGTTGGTATCAGAGCACTAAGTTACTTAGGTCTCACAACTCACGGACAACTTGGTAGAGTCTGAGGGATCGGTATGGAGACGTCTGTATTTATCCCCAGAGGCTGCAAAGTTAGGATGACTCCACATTTCTTTTCATCTCTGTCGTGCGATATTACTTCTGAGTACTGATTGAGTTTCTATTCTATTCTCTTGCAGATGGCGAGGACACGTGCTTCCCTTGGTTCCGCTCAGCAGCCCGACACTCCTGCTACAGCTCCTACGAGGGGTCGAGGTCGAGGTCGAGGATGAGGCCGTGCTAGAGGCCGAAGCCGGGGCCGGGCTCAGCCTAGAGCAGCAGCCCCAATGGAGGACCCTCAAGTCGAGTCTGATGAGGAGGTCCCAGTTCCGGCAGTCCTAGTTGGACCAGATCAGGTCCCGGAGGGGTTCATAGCTACCCCAGTGCTTTAGGGCACTCTTTTCCGTTTAGTCGGATTCATGGAGAGTGTAGCACATGCGGGTCTTCTTCCTACTGCACCAGCCGTCTCTCAGGCTGGGGGAGGTTCCCAGACTCCTGCCGCCCGCACGCTAGAGCAGCTAGCCCCACAGTTTCAGACTCCGACACCTCAGCCGGCCGGAGTAGCTCAGCCGGGTATTGCAGCACCAGTAGCAGAGGGAGCAGCTATGTCAGCAGATGCTTTGTGGAGACTAGACAGGTTCACTAAGTTATTCACTACTACTTTCACTGGTTCACCATCAGAGGACCCCCAGGATTATTTGGACAACTGCCATGAGGTTCTTCGGAATATGGGCATAGTGGAGTCCAACGGAGTTGACTTCGCTACTTTTCGGTTATCTGGCGCAGCCAAGAGTTGGTGGAGAGACTACTGCTAAGCCTGACCAGCTGGATCTACACCTTTGACTTGGACTCGGTTCTCAGAGGTATTTTTTGGGGAAGTTCCTTCCCATTACTCAGAGAGAGGACCTTCGGAGGCGGTTTGAGCGTCTCCAGCAGGGATCCATGTCAGTCACTCAGTACGAGACCAGGTTCATCATTGTAGCCCGACATGCTCTTATGATACTTCCCACTGATCGGGAGAGGGTTCAGAGATTTATTGAGGGATTGGCCCGGCCTATCAGACTCCAGATGGCTAGAGAGTCAGGTACAGATATATCGTTCCAAGATGCGGCCAATGTGTCCAGGAGGATAGAGATGATTATGTCACAGGATGGCGGTCAGGGGGATGACAAGAGGCCCCATCATTTCGGTTGTTTCAGTGGAGCCTCATCTGGGGGCAGGGATTCTTCCGGCAGAGGTCATCCTCCCAGACCTTTTCAGTCACCTCTTCAGGTTTCCCATGGTAATTCAGGTGGTCGTGGTTATCAGACGCACTATTCTGATCAGCAGCCTTACAGTGTGCCACCAGCTCCCATCAGTGCACCGCCGCATCAGAGTTTTCGGGGTGTTCATTCAGGTCGACAGGGTTAGATTCAGTTCCCCTAGCAGCCGAGGTCTTGTTACACTTTTGGTGATCCGGGTCACCTTGCCAAATTTTTCCCTCGAGCACCAGGTAGTTCACAGCATCAGGGTTCTCGTGCCATGGTACAGGCACCAAGTGTTCCACAGCATGCCCAGCCAGCTAGAGGTGGGGTTAGAGGTTCTAGAGGTGGAGGTAGAGGTGATAGAGGTGGAGCTCAGGCCGCCAGAGGTGGAGGCCAGCTAGCAGTCGGTCGTCCCAGAGATGTAGTTCAGCGTAGTGGGGCCCAGCCCCGATGTTATGCTCCTCCAGCCAGGCCAGAGGCTGAGTCTTCAGATGCAGTCATTACAGGTACTTTTCGGGTATGTCACAGAGATTCTTCAGTGCTATTTTATCCAGGGTCTACGTATTCGTACATGTCCTCTTATTTTGCACTGTACCTGGTCATGCCTAGTGATCCACTGAGTATTCCTGTTTATGTATCTACATCGGTAGGTGATTCTATCGTGGTCGATCCAGTCCATCGTTCTTGTGTTGTGGTGATTGGGGGTTTTGAGACCCGTGTTGATTTGTTGCTTTTAGGTATGGTCGACTTTGATGTTATATTGGGGATGGATTTGTTATCCCCATATCATGCTATCTTGGATTGTCATGCCAAGACGGTGACCTTAGCCTTGCCGGATTTGCCCTGTTTGGAGTGGAAAGAAACTCCTGGTCATTCTACCCGCAGTGTTATTTCGTATGTGAAGGCTCGGCGTATGGTCGAGAAGGGGTGTTTGGCTTATTTGGCTTATGTGCGCGATTCCAGTGTTGAGGTTCCCTCTATTGATTCGGTACCCGTGGTTTGTGAGTTTCCTGAGGTCTTCCCTTCAGACCTGCCAGGGATGCCACCCGACAGGGACATTGATTTTTGCATTGATCAGGCTCCGGGAACCCAGCCATTTCTATTCCGTCATATCGCATGGCCCCACCAGAATTCGAAGAGTTGAAGGAACAGTTGTAGGATTTGCTTGGGAAGGGTTTCATCAGACCCAGCGTTTTGCCTTGGGGTGCTCCAGTATTGTTTGTGAAGAAAAAGGATGGTTCGATGAGGATGTGCATTGATTACCAGCAATTGAACAATGTTACAATCAAGAATAAGTATCCACTACCGAGGATTGATGATTTTTTCGATCAACTTCAGGGTGCCAAGGTATTTTCAAAGATAGACTTGAGATCTGGCTACCATCAGTTGAGGATTAGGGCATCCGATGTCCCTAAGACAGCTTTCCGCACTCGGTACGGGCATTACAAGTTTTTGGTCATGTCATTTGGGTTGACAAATGCCCCAGCGACTTTTATGGACTTGATGAACCGAGTGTTCAGGTCTTATTTGGACTCGTTCGTGATAGTATTCATTGATGATATATTGATATACTCCCGCAGCCAGGAGGAGCACGAGCAGCATCTCAGAGTGGCTCTTCAGACTCTGAAAAACAGTCAGCTATATGCAAAATTTTCGAAGTGTGAGTTCTGGTTGAGTTCAGTTGCATTCCTGGGTCATGTCGTATCAGCAGAGGGTATTCAGGTTGACTCGAAGAAGATTGAGGCAGTCAAGAACTGACCTAGACCAGCATCAG
>ML394410.1:3040-29339 GCA_005239525.1 Nicotiana knightiana
AAAAAACATCAACATTTTATGCTGAACTAAGTTAGTTCATCTATAAACACGTCAGCACCTTACGTGCTGAAGTTTTTATTACTGGATTCTATAGTTTAGTCGTCATGAGCTTTATGAAAAACTTCAGCACAAGATACTGAAAATAAATTAGTTCATCTGTAAATACTTCAGCATCCTAGGTGCTGAACTGTATTCTATAGTTTAGTCGTCATGAGATTTATAAAATACTTCAGCACAAGATGCTGAAGTAAATTAGTTCATTTTTATATACTTCAGCTACAATTGTGTTGAAGTTTTAGTCACTGGATTTGATAGTTTAGTCGTCATGAGCTTTATGATAAACTTCAGCACAAGATGCTAAAGTCAATTAGCTCATTTGTAAAATCTTCAGCACCTCATATGCTGAAGTTTTGTCCTTAATTCTATAGTTTTGTCATGAGCTTCTTTTAAAACTTCAGCACAAGAAGCTGAAGTTAATCAGTTCATTTGTAAAAACTTCAGCTCTCGTTATGCTGAAGTTTTTTAGTAATGGTTGTAAAAACATCAGCACAAGATGCTGAAGTCAGTTAGCTCATTTGTAAAATCTTCAGCACCTCATATGCTGAAGTTTTGTCCTTAATTCTATAGTTTTGTCGTGAGCTTTTTTTAAAACTTCAGCACAAGAAGCTGAAGTTAATCAGTTCATTTGTAAAAACTTCAGCTCTCGTTAGGCTGAAGTTTTTTAGTAATGGTTGTAAAAACTTCAGCACAAGATGCTGAAGTCAGTTAGCTCATTTGTAAAATCTTCAGCACCTCATATGCTGAAGTTTTGTCCTTAATTCTATAGTTTTGTCATGAGCTTTTTTTAAAACATCAGCACAAGAATCTGAAGTTAATCAGTTCATTTGTAAAAACTTAAGCTCTCGACAAGCTGAAGTTTTTTAGTAATGGTTGTAAAAGATTCAGCACAAGATGCTGAAGTCAGCTAGCTCATTTGTAAAATCTTCAGCACCTCATATGCTGAAGTTTTGTCCTTAATTCTATAGTTTTGTCATGAGCTTTTTTTAAAACTTCAGCACAGGAAGCTGAAGTTAATCAGTTCATTTATAAAAACTTCAGCTCTCGACAAGCTGAAGTTTTTTAGTAATGGTGGTAAAAACTTCAGCACAATACAAACTTTAGCATGCTGAATTTCATCAAAAATATACTAAAAAATTATGATAAAATATATTAGATTTCACTTATATCCTTTAAAAAAAAAAATTAATTTCTCTTCTGGAGTATCATAGTCGCTTTCCTTTTTCCACATAGCATGAGCCCACAGATTTGCAGTCAATTCTCTCCTGAATGTAAGAGCCTGACTTTGATCGAAATTAAAGACATCTTCTCTCTTCAAGCGCATGTCCATGAACTTAAGAGTATATATACCACAATCAACACTACAAAAAGGAATTGAAGAATAGTTAACACAAGAATAACAAATAATAAACATAAGATGCATCATTAAAAGATATGCCAAACACGTACTTGTTATTCTACAGGGGTGTCTTCATCCACATAATTTGAAATTTATCCGCACTATTTTCTGCCCAACTCTTATTGTGTGATGCAAAGTCCAAGCATTTGAGGCAGTGTGGGATCAACCGGGCATAAATCTCGACATGTTTAACCGCACTATCATATGGTTGATTTTTTAAGGAATCATACACATATATAATCTTCTCTTTAAAGCTCCGAATTCCAAAAAAATAGTGCGTTGATGTCTGCTTCCCTGCTGGCGGAAGTCGAAATGGAAAAAATACTTTTTCAGCACATGCCCATGAGATCCCACATGAGAGGTCAGTGCCTCTTACATAGTTGGTCACCATTTCACCAGTTGATTGATCTTCAAACCAAGTTTACTCTATAAGTTCCTCAAACACCACTTCCTCTTCTTCTTTAGATGTCCTCTTTCTCTTACTTTTTGACTTTTCCCTCCTTTTTAAAATTTTTTTCTTTTCGTCATCTGTAGGGTGAACAATACCTAGCTTAGTCATGTACTGACCAAAAACTAAATCAGTTATTGCACATCTTGATTTTGAATAATTTGGAAGGTGATAGCAATATTTTTTCCGCAAGAAATATATCCCCACTTCAATATGCTGCAATAGAATAACAAAAAAAAAAAATTATAAGTATGAATTGAGCATATAAGTATGAAAATTTTGAAAAAATGCATTACAACTAGAAACTACAAACTGCATTACAAAAACTTAAGCATATTGAGCTTTAAGTTTTAGGAAATAATCTAAAAAAGCTNAACAAGCTCGATAAAGAACGACTTTGCAATGGGAATTTTAGCTAATCTGAATGGATTGGAATTATATTGACTATCATTCTTCTTCAGCCAGTCATCAAATTTTCCAATAATTCCACTGTCTCGACTAACATAATGGAAGGGACACCTTCGTGCAGTCTTTCCTTCTTTCCAATCTTGCCCCCTTCGCTTTTATTTAGGAACAACATAAGGAGATTTCAACCAAATACTCTCCAGACGAATCCTTTTCTCTTTTTTAACTGGTTTTCTTTTTGGTTGCTCTTCCTGCTGTTCCATCACAACTAACTGCATCTTCTCTCCTCCTCCTCTCCCTCTCCCTCTCCCTCTCTCTCGCCGCCCTCTCTCCCCCACGGTAGCATCACCTTAGCTCCATCACCCGCTTCCATCGACCACCGCCAAACCCCACAAAAATTATATCACCATTGTCATTTCCTCCTCCTTTTTCCATATCCACAATCCTAATCTTTCAAATCCACACCAATCTCTCAAAATACCAAATCTAAAAACTTAGTCCCTTTTATTTCTTTTGAACTTCATCGAGTTTCAGCCATCACCACCATTCAATATCCATATGACTCGATAGATCTTGACGTTAGCCTCAACCCTATACGCCGGTGGCCAGAATCCAACAGAGTCGCCGGTGACCACAAAAGAAGCAACTCCGCCAACCACGACTCTCATGACCTTGTCTTCTTTCACTGATTTTCTCTTATAGTTTCTGTGAATATGAAGTCAATATTTTGAAGATCTTTGGCTAAAAATTTGAAAACTCCAGTGATCTTGTTACCATTTTCGGCGACTGTGAGGCCATGGACCCTGGTGTCTAGTCTCTCAATGAGAGGAAGATAAGAGGAGATAACTATGCATAATGTTAAAATATATACAAAATAGACTGTCACTATACAAAAATTATACAAAATAGAGTGTCACTATACAATTTATATACAATAGAGTGTCACTATACAAAATATATACAAAAATAGAATGTCATTATACAAAAAATATACTAAAAAGACTGTCACTATAAAAAATATATACAAAATAGACTGTCACTATACAAAAATTATACAAAATAGAGTGTCACTATAAAATTTATATATAATAGAGTGTCACTATACAAAATATATACAAAAATAGAATGTCACTATACAAAATAGACTTTTACTATACAAAAATAGACTGTCACTATATAAAAAATATATAAAATAGTCTATCACTATACAACAATATACAAATAGACATTTTCGACTACTAGATGTAATATGTTTAGGTCGAAGGGCCATTTCGTATCAATGGTAAAAAAATATGGGCTATTAAAATTTTGAGGGGCTATAGAGGGTTGTTTCTCTATTATTTTAGTTTCAGAAGCTTTCACTTATTGGATCAAAATTCTCCACGGCCCAGTGGTCTCATTATGGTAATTATGGTGAAAATAGTACGGCCTATCCAGTTTTCGAATTGGTAATCGAGAAATAGTCAGCGTTTGCCAAGTTATTAAAAAATAGCCACTATTTTGCTGCAACACGGAAAGTTCCAGCATAATATGCTGGAGATTGGTGCACCTCTGTATGGAATTATAGCATATTATGATGGAACTCTAAACATGAAAAGTTCCAGCATAATATACCGGAGATTGGAGTACATGCGTATGAACTTCCAGCATATTATGCTCGATCAGTATATTATGCTGGAATATTTTTTGGATTTTGAACAGTGTATTCGTTCAGATTTATCTTTACATGAAAAGTAGCTAAATTTCGATTACTTTTGAAAGTGTGTCTATTTTTCAATTATGTAACGACCCAACCTGTCCGTATGATGTATTTTGTCTTGTGTGAATCGTCTGTTTTGGTTTTCAGGTTATTCGGGACTGATTTGGAAGTATGATTATCAACTAGGGAGCTTTAAATTCGAAAGAGTTGACCAAGTTTGACTTCTTAGCATTTGACCTCAGATTGGAATTTTGATGGTCCAGTTAGCCCCTTTTGGGTGATTTTGGACTTAGGAGCGCGTCCAGATTGCAATTTGGAGCTCCGTGGTTGATTTTAGCTTGAACTGGCGAAAGTTGGAATTTTGGAAAGTTCGACCGGGATTGGACTTTTTGATATCGGGGTTGGATTCAGATCTCAGAAGTTGGATCAGGTTTTTAATGTCAAATGTGACTTGTGTGCAAAATTTGAGGTCAATGGAACGTAATTTGATAGGTTTCATCATCGGTGGTGGAAGTTGAAGTTTCAAAGTTCATTGAATTCGAATTGAGGTGTGATTCGTCATTCCGATGTTGTTATGTGTGTTTTGAGGCCTCGAGTAGGTCCGTGTTATTTCATGGGACTTGTTGGTATGTTTGGACGGGGTCCCGAGGGGCTCGGGCTTGTTTCAGATTGATTTCAGATCATTTTTCTTTATTTTGGTACTGATGTATTCTGATGTTGTTCTGGTGTCTCAGTTCTTTATCGCATCCGCGTGGCAAGTGCCGCGAACGTGTAGTGTATTTTGATGACAACAATAAATTGTTCTTCACGATCGCGAAGCAAGTCCTCTTCGCGTTCGCGTATGGAGGATCGCGTTTGTGAAGTGTTGAGGTTGGCAGATGGGAATTTGAGTATTCTTCTATGCGATCGCGTAAGGTGATTCGCGTTCGCGAAGCTTTGGCAGCAGTATTCATCACGTTCGCGTGGGGTGTATCGCGAACTCGTAGAGTCTTTTGTGGTAGTGTGCATTTTTTTCATCACGAACACGATTGTTTTCCCGCGTTCGTGAAAGAGGACGTCTGGGTAGTGTATATAGTGTTGTATTTCGTAGGTTTCAGACATTTTTACATTTTTGGAGCTATGAAGCTCGGGTTGAGGCGATTCTTGAAGCAATTTTTACCATATAAATTGGGGTAAGTGTTGTCTACTCGATTTTGATTATATTCCATGAATCTATCTTCAATTTTAGCTTTTGGTTGATGAATTTTAAAGAGGAAATTGGGGTTTTGGCCTAAAGTTTCATAATGTGAATTTTTGAGTTTTGAACATCGAATTGGGGCCGGATTTGAGTGAAACTAGTACGGTTGGACTCGTAATTAAATGAATTGTTGAATTTTGTAAATTTTATCGGGTTATGAGGTGCGGACCCAGGTTGGCATTTTGACCGGTTGTGGGGTTTTGATTCAATATTTGATCTTTTTCAATCGAGATTGGTTCCTTTAACATTGTTTGATGTATTTGAGTTGTTTTTGGTTAGTTTCAAGCCGTTCAGAGGCTGGAACGCGCGTGATGGAATCTTTGGAGAATCACTTGGCTTGCTCGACATTGGTATTGGCTTGTTCGAGGTAAGTAACTCTTCTAATCTTATTGCTGAGGGTATGAAACCCCGAAATACGTGTTATGTGATCGGTATTGAGGTGACGCCCATGCTAGGTGACGAGCGTGTGGGCGTTCACCATGTGAATTGGGACTCTGTTGTTTCCATGGCATTGTATAGTGGCTCTACTTTGTTGATATCCATGTTTTCACCATGTGATAAAGTAGTTAAGCTGTCAATCATGCTAGATATCATGTTTGGGCATTATGCCGAAATTGTTTGGACCCATATTGGTCGTTTCTTACTGTCATCTCACTGATTTCACTGATATTTCGTTCTCAGTCATATTCATGCGTTCATATCATATCTCAGTCTCAGTTTTTTTATTGATACATCATATCATTATTGTCGGGCTAGTTTCATGACATTGGGAGCCCATGAGAGAGTCTGGAGATATTGATGACTGAGTGAGGCCGAGGGTCTGAGTGAGAGTGATATCTTTGGATGGGGATGCATGCCGCAACATGTTATATTGATTACATTTTATGGGATCGGGTTGCACGCTGCAATGATATATTGATTACATTATGTGGATCGGGTTACCACGCCACAACGAGCTTTACGGATACTTATATGATTGGGTCGGGCTGCACGTTGCATCGATATAGCGTTTGGGTTGAAAGGAACCCCTCCGGAGTCGGCACACCCCCAGTTAGTGCAGTCGACTATAAACAGGGATCGGGCTGCATGCCACAACGGGTATTGTACAACACTGAGTGATTGAGTATGTTGAGAACAATGAGAGAGAATGCGAGGCAGCAGAGTTTGCCTACAACAACAACTACTAGTCAAGCATTCAAATGGCTCCATATGAGGATTTGTATGAGAGACAGTGTAGATCTCCGGTGGGTTGGTTTGAGCCTAGGGAGGCTAGGCTATTGGGTACTGACTTGTTACAGGATGCTTTAGACAAGGTTAAGATTATTCAGGAGCAGCTTCGCACAACGCAGTCTAGACAAAAGAGTTATGCTGATAGGAAGGTCCATGATGTTTCTTAGATGGTTGGGGAGATGGTACACAAGGTTTCACCTGTGAGGGGTTTTATTAGGTTCAGGAAGAAGGGCAAGTTGAGATCTCGGTATATTGGGCCATTTAAGTTACTTCAAAGGGTTGGGGAGGTGGCTTACAAGCTTGATTATCCACCTAGTTTGTCGAGTGTGCATCCAGTATTTCATGCTTCTATGCTCCAAAAGTATGTCGGTGATCCGTCTCATGTTTTGGATTTCAACACAGTTCAGTTGGATGGTGATATGACTTATGATGTGGAGCCGGTGGCCATTTTGGATCAGCAGGTTCGAAAATTGAGGTCAAAGGACATAGCTTCAGTAAAGGTGCAGTGGAGAGGTAAGTAAGTTGAGGAGGCTACTTAGGAGACGAAGAAAGAGATGCATAGCAGATATCCACACCTATTTGAGACTCCTGATATGCTTCTTGACCCGTTCGAGGATGAACATTTGTTTATGATAGGAGTATGTAACAACCTGGCCAGTCATTTTTAGAGTTGTAGGCCCGTTCCCCCTTTTACTGCTCATTTTATACCTTATAGCTGCTATGTGACTTGTCGGAGTAGTCGGTTCGGGTCCGGTGAGATTTTACAATGAAATGAGACACTTAGTCTCGAAATTGAAAGCTTAAGATGAAGTGATTGACCGGATGTTGATATATTGGTAAACGACTTCGAAATGGAGTTTTGCTAGTTCTGTCAGCGCCGTTGGATAATTTTGGACTTAGGAGCGTGTAAGTATTGTGATTTAAAGGTCCGTAGTGAAATGAGGCTGGAAATGATGAAAGTTGAATGTTTGGGAAGTTTGACTGAGAGTGGAATTTTCGGTATCGGGGTCGGATTCTGATTCCGAAAGTTGGAGTAGGTTTGTGGTGTCATTTGTGACTTGTATGCAAAATTTGGTGTCAATCAGATGTGGATTGATCGGTTTCGACAGCATTTGTAGAAATTGGAAGTTCAAAGTCCATTAGGCTTGAATCTAAGAGTGGTTTGTGTTTTTGATGTTGTTCGAGGTGATTTGAAGGCTCGACTAAGTTTGTATCGTGTTTTAGGACCCGTTGGTATGTTTGGTTGAGGTCCCGGGGGGCCTCGGGTTGACTTCAGATGGTTAACAGATCGATTTCAAGTTTGAGGGAAGTGCTGAAACTCACCAGCTTCTAGTGTAATCACACATGCGGAGCGGGGATCACAGGTCCAATCTCGTAGAAGCGAGAGGTAAACCGCAGAAGCGACTCGGTTTACGCAGGTGCGAGGTCATTTCCACACCTACTATGCCGCAGATGCAACTGGGTTTACGCAAAAGCAGAGCTCGGTTGTCCTAGTCAAGGCGCGGGTGCGAGGGGTTAACCGCATCTGCGAGCCCGCAGGTGTGAGCGAGGCTCCGCAGATGCGGAGTTGAGAAAGAGGCCTGTTTTTGCAGAAGAGGCTCCACAGGTGCAGAACTGTCATGCCCCGACCTCGGGGAGCGCGACCGGTGGTCAACCGAGCAAGCATGTTAGATTTCCGTCTACCCAAACTCATCCATGAATAAAGAGGAGATTTACTCCATTAATCAAACATTGAAAAGATTACATTAGCAACTCCCATTTCATTTCCATAAGCAGCTTCATTCATAATTTCCAAAATATTACAAAGATGTAATAAAAAATATGTTTAAATACAAACATTTCTAGTTCAATTCCCCAATCAAAAACCACCCACAACTTGTCTACGGAGCCTCTAAGTACAATAGAAGTGAAGAATGGAAATGCCGGCGACAAGGCCCCGTCTATACCTCATAGTACAATATACAAGGCAAGATGACAGAAATCCAGGAATAGAGTAGGGCTCACCAAAACCTGCTGAATAGAAAGTGACTGCTAATGAGGACCAAAGCTGCCCGCGGATGAACCACTTGCATCCATTGAAGATGCACTGCCCCCGACAAAAAGGACGTTAGTAATATGAAATAGTACTAGTATGTAAAGCTAACTATCCTCTTTCAAAATAGAATGCCAACATAAAAGGAAAATCCATGCAAACAACAATCAACCATCAATGATATCCGATTTCCAAGTTAAAACATATTAATTTCTAAAATACGAAGATAATATTATTTAATTGTTTTGGTTGAGGGAGATCTTTAGCACCGATATACCACTGTTCAAAATACCAATACCAACGTACTTTTAGCACTGAGTCCGTTCACGACCCGATCGGCTAGGCCATCTCATTAGAGACATAAACCACAATCACTCTCAATAACAATAGCACCGTACATTTAGCACGCACTCCGATCACGACCCGATCGGTTGGTCATCTCATTAGAGACATCAACCGCAATCACAATTTCAATTACAATTTCCAGCACAATCACCACCATGAGTGCGGCATGGTGTCCGATCATGACCCGATCATCTAGGCCGTCTCATTCTAGACATCAACCTTTTTATACCAGTCATCTCATTTCATACTTCTCTCACATCTTTTCATTTCATTGGCACTAGTGGCCACAATTATAAAATTATTCTTGGCAC
The DNA here is from genome assembly GCA_005239525.1 of Nicotiana knightiana. Classification (NCBI taxonomy): domain Eukaryota; kingdom Viridiplantae; phylum Streptophyta; class Magnoliopsida; order Solanales; family Solanaceae; genus Nicotiana; species Nicotiana knightiana. Next base: position 12,204 of record ML394410.1, read on the forward strand.
ATTGACCGTATTTAGTATTTCATGCTCACCTTTTCACTTTCTAACATCTTCATCATCAACAACTACAATTCAAATCAAGGTTTGTAGTATATACGTGAGTAATTAAGAGTCTAAGGCACATAGAGATTCTTCACAAAATTTGGCGTAATAGCCTTCGTTTGAACTTGACTTGAAGTCGAACATTTTTAATGCACAACCCATATTTTGAACCCATCCTTAATTGATAACATAACATGAATAAAGAATTTGGGATATTTATTGAACATATATATTTCAACACAATCTTACACACAATAGCCAATTTTATAATGAACCACTCAGGACTTGCATAAATTACATTAATATCGTGGGATTTAATTCTAAGAGAATAGTTTAGCCAACAAACCTCAAATTCACCCCTTAATGATACTAAAATGATCCACTACACTAAGAAACTTCAATCTACAGTAACAACATCCAATGGGACCAATATTAGTAACAAATTCCATAATTTAGTCCCTCTAGGCATTTTATGAAACACCTAGTAGGCCTGAAATTCTACACCTCTTAACCATAGAATTGGTTTATCCAATTACTACAATTTACCAACAATTCCTCTCACCATCATTCTTAAACAATTCATAACTTCCAACATCACATACATGACCACCCATCCACACCCAACCAACAAATATCCATCAAATAATCGCCTTTGAATCTCTACAATGGTTATGTATTTAAATTGGGAACTTATGGCTTCCAATCACCATACCATAAGTTACAATACTTAATTAATACTCATATTCCCATAATATATCCATACATGTAAGTCTAAGGGTGTAGGATCATCTTTTGGAAGAAATCTTGCAAAACTCTCCTAGTGTAGAAATGATGGAATTTCACACCAAGATATTGGAGATTGCTTACCTTGAAGAAGAGGGGAGTTGGTGGTCTTGAGAGAGCGGAGAAGAGCTCAAAAATTGGTCCAAATGAAATGGGGAAAATGAACCCCGAAATTGTAGTTATAGGCCCAGATTTCTGGGTTTCGGATGCTGCCCCGGATGCTATGGCAACACTTCACTGCCAGCCCTTTTTTCGGATGCGGCCTCGGATGCTTCGCATCCGCAGTTCACTCCTCTGCCATCCTTTTGTAATTTGGTGATAACTCGTTGTAGAAATGTCCAAATGATGAACAATTTGGAGAGTTAGAAACTAGACTCAGAGGGTTTTAATTTGATAGGTATATCACCACCTAAGTCTTTATATTGTGAGAGTTTTATTCGTTTGAAGTCGGGTCTTGTGCTAATTGAGACATCCTTTCCACTTAATGTATCCAACTTGTTCTACACAAATTCTTACCATTCACAAAACTCCTTAGTATGTTCCAACACACCTTAAACATATATTTTTATTTCAAAATGATGTGGTTCTATCCCATGGGTCTCCTTTAATAGTCGAATACGTTATTCTCGAATACCGTTGGCGCACTTTAAAATCTTGAATCATTTGGAAATTCTAACGGGGCCTTATAAGAACATGGAGTGTTGATGTGGACCTGGAGGTTTTAAGGGGTTTCTGCAGGTGCGAACATGGGGCCGCATGTGTGAAAAGCCTCGGTAGATTATTAAAACAAGGGTTCGCAATTTTGGTTTTATTTCAAACATTTCAAGCACGGTTTAGGCAATTTTTGAGAGGGTTTTGGAGGGGATTCTTGAGATAAGTCCCTTGTGCTTATTTTTTTATCAATATTATTGCTTCCCCATTTATTTCCCCACCTAGTTGGTGTATTTAAGGTGTAAAACGAGAGTTTGAGGCTAGGAATTTGGAGGGTTTGACTTGGGGATTTGGGTGACGATTTGGTGTCGGATTTTGATAAATTTGGTATGGATAGACTCATGGTTGAGTGGGCTTTCGAGTTTTGTCGAATTTTGAGATGTCGGACCGGGGGCCGTTTTTGAACCAATTTTTTATTTTGATTAATAACTTAGCATTTTCTTATGGAGTTGATTCCTTTAGTCCGTATTGATTTACCACATTATTTGTGGCTAGATTCGAGGAATTTAGTGGCCGTTTCACCAGGCAAGGGTGTGTTGGAGTACAGATTTGCTCATATTGAGGTAATTAACAGTTCTAAATTTGGTTATGAGGTACGAAACCCCATATTACATGTAATGTATTTGTTTTTGAGGTGACGCACATGCTAAGTGACAGGCGTTTTGGCGTGCACCGTAGGAATTGCGACTTAATCAAATTCCGTGAAACCGCGTAGTTATATAATCTGTTTTATATGTAAATTCTCTATGTAATAGAGAAATGAAACCACAAATCATGCTCAGACTACGTGTTGGTGTTGTAGGGACATACAATGGTTGTTTACTTGTTGAATTAGCTGCTAAATTGTTGTTCTGTACTCAGTCACAATTTATTCATATATTACATCTCAGTCTCTATTGTTCATTTTTTTATGCATCATATCATTGATGCGTGGGCTGCATATTATGAGTTTTGAGAGCCCAAGAGACTGTAGAGGTTGATGACTGGGTGAGGTCAAGGGCCGGATTGTGAGGTATTATACTATAGCACGTGAGTTGTCCGTGTAGCACGTGAGTTATCCATTCGGATCTAGATATTACACTATAGCACGTGAGTTTTCCATGCATATTATATCGCTTGGGCTGAAGGAGCCCCTCCGGAGTCTGCACACCTCCAGACCCTAGTGAGCATAGTGTAACGACCTGGTCAGTCGTTTTAAGAGTTAGAGACCTGATCCCCTAATATATACTTCCCCACATTTGACTCTGCTATTGGGACTTGCCGGAGTGGTTAGTTATGGAATTGGGAGAGGTTTTGGGATTATGAGTTTAAGCCTTAGAGTTTGGACCATAGCCAGAACTGTATGAAGACGGACCAAATTTCATCAACTCCGTTAGATCCGTTGAGTGATTTTGGGGTTAGGAGCGCGTTCAGAATGTGCTTTGGAGGTTGGTAGTAGATTAGGCTTGAATTGGCGACAGTTAGATTTTTGGCGATTTCGGCCGATAGGGAAAATTTTGATATCGAGCTCGGAATGGAATTCCGAGAGTGGCTGTAGGTTCGTAGTGTTATTTTTGACCTGTATGTCAAATTTGAGGTCATGAGGACTAGTTTTGACGTGTTTCGGCATCATTTGTAGATTTTGGAAAGAATGTTAAGTTCTTAGTCTTGAATTCATGTTTAATTCTTGTTTTTGGTGTTATGTGATGTGGTTTTAAAGCTCGACTAAGTTTGAATGGGGTTATAGGACTGGTTGGTAGTTTTAATTGTGGTCCCGGGGGCCTCGAGTGTGTTTCAGATGCTCAACGGGAAGAAATAGGACTTAGGCAAAATCTGAAGTGGGATGTTCTGGTGTTTTCGCACCTGTGGATGTTGGACTGCAGGTGTGGCGCCGGAGAAGCGGTTTGGCAACTGCAGATGCGGTCTAAGGCATTTGGGGAGTTGGTTGCAGATGCGTCCCAAGGACCGCAGAAGCGGAGCCGCATCTGCGAGTTTAGGGGCGCAGGTGCAGAATCTGGCCATTTAATGAATTTCTGCAGATGCGGAACCTCAGCCGCCGAAGCGGGACCGCAGGTGCAGTGGACCCCTCGCAGAAGCAGAAATCTCTGTTCAAAAATATGAAAAATCGAGGGTTTGAGGTCATAACTTCTAAAATCTATTTGGAGTTCGGGAATTGGTGATTTTGTGAGGATTTTGAAAAGGAGATTAGTGGGTAACGATTTCCTAACCCTATTTCACTTGTATTTCATAAATCTATTGTAAGTTCTTCAATCTAATCAAGGAATATGAGTGAAAAAAAATAGGAAAATGGGAGAAAAGTTCCCCAATTGAAAATCCGAGAATTTAATGGGATTTTGATGTCGGATTTTAATGATTTTTGTTCGAGTGTGTTCGTGAGTGAGAGGGTGTTCATATACTTTAAATTTTACCCGATTCCGAGGCATGGTCCCAGGGGACTTTTGGGGTGATTCTTCCTAATTTCGCATTTTATCTTCGAATTGATTAGTTGAACTAGTTGCTTGTAGTATTATTTACACTATACAATTGATTTGATTAGATTTGGGCCATTTGGTGTCGGGTACTCGTGGCAAGAATGTGGTTTCAAGTTGATTTGAGCGGTTGAGGTAAGTGGCTTGCCTAAAATTGTGTTGGGGACTTCCCCTTAGGATATTTGGTACTATTTTTTGTGTGGGCGCCGTGTACGTGAGGTGACGAGTACGTACATTAGCCGTTATTGCTAAAATCTCATTTTCCCTTCTTAAAACATAAATTGTTTTTCTTCTATGAAATTGCTCTAATATGATAAATTGTTTAGCTTAGATTAGAAAAGCATGATTACGTGTTTAATTTCCTACTTGATCTTCTATGCGCCATACTTAGTTAAGCCCTTATTCTTCTTATATGTGATTAGTACAAACTGTGTAAATTCGATGTTGTCATTCATCATGCATGGAATATCTAAATTGGGACTATAGACGTATTCCGGGCGGCCCCCTATACTGCATATTTACTTTGGGACTACAGACGCATTCCGGGAGATCCCCATGTACTACATATTTACTTTGGGACTGCGGACGTATTCCGGGAGGTCCCCCTGTACTGCATATTTACTTTGGGACTACATACGTATTCAGGGAGATCCCCCTGTACTGCATATTCATTTCTGGACTACAGACGTATTCCGGGAGATCCCTCTGTACTGCATGATTATCCGGAACTACAGGACGGTGTCCCCGGAGATTCCACCCTCTGTTTACCTTATTTTGAGCCGAGGGCTCCCTTGACTGTTAGGTTTTTCGAGCATTTTCTTTAACTGTTACTGTAGAATCTACTTATCTATTGTATTATTTTAAATTGATTATACTTACTCTGGTGGGGCCTTATCCTGACTTCGTCACTACTTGACCGGGTTTAGTCTTGACACTTACTGGGTACCAAATGTGGTGTACTCATCCCTTTCCTGCACATGTTTTCGTGTACAGATCCAGGTACGAGCTATCGGCCTCGTGGATAGTTGTTGCTGCTGATTATAGGAGACCGTAAGGTATTTATTCCGTGTCCGCAAAATCTTCCGAGTCCCCTTCTATTCTATCGTTTAGAGTTGTTCCTATGTATTTTCCAGAATTTTTTAGAGCTACAATAGTTGTTAGAAGCTTTCACTATTTGTGACATTCCGGGTCATTGGGAAAGTATTTTTGTATGAGCCGAGCAGCCAATTATGTTATTTAGATCATTTCCCTTATTTCCTTATTTCTTGCGTTTTACTTAAATTTTTCCCTTAATAGTAGGCTTACCTAGTCGTAGAGACTAGGTGCTGTCACGATACCTTTCGGAGGGTAAATCGGGTCGTGACACGCAGGTACCTACTGAGTGCGAGTGCCGAGTGTCTAATGTTGTGTGAATGGGAGGGCTGAGTGACTGTGGCCCTGAGATGATGCATTTGATTTCATACCATTGGCACAAGTATAACTTTTATTCTTGGCACGCTGGCCATACTTTATCTGTCCAACACACTTATTTCACTTTCAAGTATTTTTATAGATTATAAAAAATATGAGTATTCGAAATCAATGCCCTAAGTATATATATGAGCAATAAGACTGTTATACGCAATGAGTAATCATTCCAATTTATGCATAATGGACTTTCATTTGAAACATGAATTGAAGTTATAACGGGTTAACACATAAACTGTACTTGAACACATTCCTGAAGGATATCATGATGAGATAGGAGTAACTAGAACACGTTCTGAGTACATACATATTTTGACACTTTGCTTACTCCGGATAATCGAATTTATTGGGAACAACTCAGAACATGGGAAGAAGGAACTTGAGCCAACCATACTTGAAACTTACGAGAACATTCTAAGAGAGTAGTTTGGGCCAATATACCTTGCTTTTAGCTTTTCTTAAATTACTACAATGTTCCAAAAATCCTAGAAATCCTTATCTACTTAGAAACATACCATAATTAGGAAGATATTTGTGGGTTCACCTCATTTAGTGTGATGAACCAAAATGTCATCTTTATATTTAATAATTCTTTCTATGGTCTGAGACCTCAAATAGAACTATTCATCATTTCTCGATTTGCGTGCGCAGTCCATATTATTTTCAAAAACGTTTTATGTGAAAACTTGATTAAAATGTGAAATAGAGTCTTAAAACTCAATTAAGTTGACTTTGGTCAATATTTTTAGCAAACGAACTTGGATCAGTATTTTGACAATTCCGATAGGTCCATCTCGTGATTTGGGACTTGGGCGTATGCCCGAAATTTAATTTGGAGGTACCTAGCTCAAGTTATGGCCATTTAATGGAAACTAGAAATTTAAAGGCTAAAGATTTCCAAGTTTGACCACGGAGTTGAATTTTTCATATCGGGGCCAGAATCTGATTTTGGAAATCTGAATAGCTCCGTTATGCCATTTATGACTTGTTCTCCAAATTTGAATTCATTCCTGATTCATTTAACGTGTTTCGACACAAGTTTTGTAAATTGAAAAGTTTGAAAATCAAAAGTTCGAATCGAGGTGTGAAATGTAATTTCAGCGTTGTTTGATGTGATACGAGAACCCGATAAAGTCCGTATTATGTTATGAGACTTATTGGTATATTCGGACGGGGTCCCAAATATCCCGAGTGTGATTCGAGTCGAAATCGGAACAAAAATTTGACTTAAGCAAAAGCTGGAATTTTGCTGCTTCTGGTGCCTTCGCTTCTGCAAAGCCTTGGCTGCAGAAGCGAGCAATCCCTCGCAGAAGCGGCCTGGGAAAGCTGGGCAAAGAGCCACATGTACGGGACCTCGAACGCACCAGCGCGTCTGCAGAAGCGGACCCTTCGGTCGCAGAAGCAGATGTCAGCACAAATGCGCATTTGCTTCCGAAGAAGCGAGACCACAAGCGCGGTCAAGTCCACCGCAAAAGCAAAAATCCCTGGGCAGTGTATAAATCAAAGAGTCCGAGATTTTTGTCATTTTAGACATTTCAAGCACGGATTTAGACGATTTCAAAGGGGTTTTTCACGACTTTGAATTGGGTAAGTGTTCTATAACCAAAAGTGATTATATTTCATAAATTCATGTCTATATTCATCATTTATTTGGGATATAGATGGAAGAAATTGGAATTTTTCTAAAAATTTCCATAAACGAAAAATTAATATTTGAAGGTCCATTTGACATCGGAATTTTATAATTTTTGTATGGTTGGACTCATCTCGGAAAGAGTGTTCGGATTTCATAAGTTTTTCCGAGATTCCAGACATGGGCCTCACTGATAATTTTTGAGATGAATTTCGGATTTTAATCCGAAAAATTAGTAAATTCATATGGAATTAATTCCTACGATCTATATTGGGTATATTGAATTGTTTATAACTAGAGTTGAGGATTTCAGACACGAATTCGCGAGGCAAGAGTTTGTTGGATTCTTGAATTTTGTTGTAAAGTGAGGTAAGTGTCGTGGTTAACCTTGACTTGAGGGAGTAGGACTTATTTGTCTATTTACTACGTGGTTTAATGTGCGGGTACAACGTATATATGAGTTGACGAGTACTTATGTGTTGTGGTTGAGCCAAAGCATGCGGGTGAAAATTGTTTATTGTGAATAATTGCCTATTTAATTAAGATATCCCTGCTTAAATTTATTATTGATTATTACATCATTATTCGTGAAATTGTTATTCATTTAATCATTGTTGAATATTTTGGAAGGTGAAGTCGGTATTATGGCATTGAATTGATTGATAAGTGCATATCCCCGCATTTAAATGCTCTTCCAAATTTATATTATTACTTTTATGGTAAGGAAGACTGTAAAAGCATGAAGGGTGATACCGTACCGTTTTTATTATTTATAATATCATTGTCATGGTAAGGAAGAATGTAAAAGCACGAAGGTTGTTGTCGTGCCATTTGTGAGTGTAAAAGCATGAAGGGTGATTCTGTGTCATTTTCAGAGAGTGTAAAAGCATGAAGGGTGATGACTTGCCAAGTGAGAGTAAAAGCACGAATGGTGGTGCCGTGCCATTTCATATCATCGGTTGCTCATTTTATTTTTGAGGAATTATTTGGCTGCTAAGTGATAATTCTCTTGCTGATATTATTATATCAACTCCCTTCGCATGTTCCCTCTATGAGCATGTGATTTTTCACCTACTAAATACTCCAACAAAATTCGATAAATAAATTAATTTCATAGATTTTTGTTGAATTTTAGTAATTAATTGTGAATTATTTTTGCATTGCAAATCATAATTCATCCTATAAAATTGATAAATAATTTTAATTTTTTTTTGCATAATTAGGTGCATAACCTTAATAATTTTTAGGAAATTACAAAATTTATCCTTCAAATAATTATAAGTGTTAATTGATAATTTTACTTTTTTAATTCACTCGTTAACTAATTTTTCTTTTTCAATTAGATAAAAAAACTAAAATTAGAGATAATTAATATACTATTTAATAATTAATTTAATTAGTTAATGACGAAAATACGACTAATTGACATAATGTGAGTTAATGGTTAAATTATCAATTTAGTCATTTATCTATCAAATTGTGAATTTGATTGACTAGGAGTATTAAATTAATTATTTTATTCTTAATTAGTTTATAGTTTGACGAAAATAAGGTCAGAATTAATTATTACATTTTTTGAGTTTAATTGAGATTAGTGTTAATTTAATTAATCAAAGCTTAATTGACCCTAGAGGCTAATATCGGACCTGGGCTAATTTACCCAGGCACAAAATTCATTCTCTATACTCACCTGCCCAACCCAATTACCACATAACCCGGTCCAACCCCTTACACTACCCAAACGACCCCGTTTCACCCCAGAAGCTATCCCAGCCGTTGATAAAAACAAATCAAACGGCTGGGAACTCCCCCCAACATTAAGCTACATATATGTCCAAACGACCCCCGCCCACCCTCATTTTCATCAGTAGTCTAACCCCCGCAAACCCTAGCCGCCTCACCTTCTTCTCTTCTCTCTAAGACCCAAATCCTAGCCGCCTTTAGACCCCACTGGTTCTGCCGCCTTCCACCACCGGATATCACCTACCGGCGGTGGACCACCACCAAATGACCCTAAATCTTCACCAAATAAACTCCTTTTCATCCTCAACTACCTCCCACCATTTGTTTCTTCAAAAAATCATCCGAAAATCCCCAATTTCAGATCAAAGAACCTAAAACCCCAGTTCCCTATTACAAGACGACTCAAGAACATTTTTTGACTTATACCTACATGAGTCAATAACTCTTAATGAGAGATATTGATTCATGTGGGTTTGAGCCATTTTCAAACCCTGCCGGAATCCGTCAACACCCCAAGGGTATCCCCCTTTTTTTCCTGACTTTTCTTTGTTTTAAGAAAAATGAAGTCGTATGCATCACTATTTTGATACATGTGTTTCTCATCTAGTATTTGTTTGTTCTTGATTTAGTTTAGATCTTTAAATGCATGAGTTGATTATGTAATAGCCATTTTTAGATTTATGTTATCTTAGCCGATTAGGTTGAAGTCGTTGGTTTGAGATTGGTTTTGTTGAATATCTTCTTGTCTTGGCCTGTTTAGTTCTACATATGCATGCGTACCTAATCTGTGCCTTATTTTCTAAATTGTTCACTAGTTGAAGATTCTTATGTTTTCCCGGATTGTTTTCCCCCTCTTTCCCCATTTTCCTCAACTGTTAAGTCTCCTGTTTTAAGGATTGATTACTGATTTGGTTTAGGAGTTCATGAACTTCTTTGTATAAATAACATGTTGTTGGTTTAATTGAATTGTTAGCTTTGCTTGTTGCATAGGTGCGCCTATACTAATTATACTTTCTATCTTTTTTTTTGTTTTCTTTTTGGTTTCAACTTTAGTTTCAATCGACTAATTAATAACCTAGATTAATCAATTAAGTAATAGTTTAATTAGGTAATGAAGAGACAATTATACGCGACTAATTAAGTGCACATTTGAACTAAATAGTAGTACAATTGACCTAAGTCTAAGAAGTTCAACCTAATTAATCTAAAGTAATTAATTAACCTGAAATTAATCAACCCTTGATAAAATAACCAAAAAGTTTAGCTACTAATTAATTAAATTATATTAAAGTTACTAACCCTCTGTAATCGAGCTATAGAATGATCAAATAGATTGAAGTTTCAGCTTTATAGAATTAATCACTCAATTGACTAGAGTTAATAGATAAGCCTAATTACACCTAATGAAATTGTTTAAACAAATTTATTCAATCAACTAATGAATTTAATTCAAATATTAGTCAATTTGAGCAAATTAATTAGGAAATAAGGAATTAGTCACACTCAACTAGTAGATTTGTTTAAAAAAAAAAGAAATCAAATGGTAAATTAATTAATCTAACAACTTAGTTAATCTAACTCCTAGATAACTAGTTAAGAGCAATTTTTTAATCAACTAAGTTTAAGAACAAATGATTTACTTAGCCTCACCCTTAAGTAATTTCAACTTCTAGTAACTAACTTAAATAAATTTCATTAGCACTAGTATTAATTTAAAAGATTAAGTTAATCAACCTAATAACTAAACACTATCCCTTGATTACTAAAAGAGTAATTTTAGGATGTTCTAAGGGGTAGTGTAGGATTTTTAATTGAGAAATCTTGGGTGTAACAACCCAAGAACCTTATAGAATAAGGAAATATCTAGAAATCAGATATTTTTAGAAGGGGAATAAAGGCTGGAATGTTATAGAAGGTACAGTTGTCCCAAAAGGACAGGGTTGACAACTGTACCTGTACCCTTTTCAACTCATTTAAGATAAGGAATATGTTGAGCATATCCTATAAAAATCCCCCTATATATAGACGCACCTTGGACCATTAGTAGGGGACTCTTTTTGAACTTTTTTGCCTGCTGAAAATCTGGATACAGAAATTTCACATACACACACATAGTGTAAATCCTATACTGAAAGAACACTTGATCAGGCATAGAAATATCTGAAAAAATATGGTTTTCCTCAGTCTTGGTATTCTTGAACTTGGGTGGTAGCTGGCTGGTTTTTTGGGTTTTTAAGTTTATCCGGTTGAAATCTTGTTTTCTTGCTGGTCTTGCTTCAATTTCTGGTTTTCAAGCTCTCATTTTCCTGGGTTTCCCTACTGCTGGTCTTGTTGCCTGTTAGTTGCTGTGTTGATCTCCAGTTTTTAGCATCTGACCTTTATTTGGTCAAATATTCTTCTTGTTTTACTCTTAAAAAAGGTATGTATCCTTTCATCTGTTTCTCAATGAAATGTTGATTTAAAATTTTCATCTTCTGTTCACTATAAGCTGGCTGTTTTTGATATCTGAAGCTTTTTTCTGTTCTATATAATGTGACAATGTGGGTGTGGTAATGAGTGTGATAAATGTAGTCCTACTGTTGGTATTTCTTTGCTGGTATATTTTTTATATAAATGTAGTTGATAATCGTAGTTCTACTTTTTCAAAAAAAGCTGCATTATGGTATATAATCTGACCTTCTTTATGGTCAGGTTCTCTCTATAAGTATGCAGAAAATATCCTTTCAATTGAGTCTCTTTGGTCAATAAAGTGATTCAACATGAAAGTCTCTAGATATGATAGTATTAGCACTAGGGTGGATGAATTTGACCCATCAATGGTCAAATTCACCCCATAATAGTTCACAAAACAGTAGTATAGATGGCTGAAATTCACCCTTTAAAGGGTATACAACATGTAGTTAAGAAGGACTGTAGAGTAAATAATCTGAACCCTTGTATGGTCGGATTCATTCTCTAAAAAGGCCAAGAATAGTCAAAGTGTCCAAATGAATACTGGTTGAAGTATTGGTATGGTTTTTAAATATGTCAATCAAGGTTGTATCTCTGGGTTTGAATCAGACTCTCCCTTATAGTCAGATTCAATCTAAGAAAAATATATAAAACATGTTGCCTTTCCTTCTGCTGAATCCGTAATTACTTGTTAAAAATCTGTTTGTTCATCTACGTGTGGTTATAACAATAGAATTATCTCTTAAAGGCTTCTGTGATTAATTCTATACCCAGGAAGTCATAATAGAGTCATTAGATAGCATTAAATGGTAGTGAATCTGACCCCTTAATGGTCAAATTCACCCAATAAGATGTTTATATATGTTGGTTTGGACGACTTAGATCTTATGTCACTATGGGAGCATCATGTAAAGGGTCGAATCTGATCTCTGTAATGATCAGATTCAGTCTTTTACAGTGCACATGAGTTCTGTATGGTCCAGCTGGGACTAAAAGTTCAAGAGTGCAGATCCTAAAGCCTGAAAGTTGCTGGCTTGCACATGAGCAACAGCTAACCTTGTTCCTTTTATTTTATTCTTATTATTAAAAGTTGTATATTTAATTTAAGAACAATGTAATAGCGTAATTACAACCTTTTGTATATACTTTTAGTTGTAATAAGGACTGGACTATATTAAAGTTTGTGAATCAGTTGTACTTCCAGTAATGTTTATCATGACAGTTAGGGAAACTAGAATTTCAGGCCCACTAATTGTGTTAAATAATTTTCTGTTGAATGGTATGAGGAGTATCAAGTCTTTTCCTAAAAATATCAGATAATCTTAATTTAAGAGGCTTCGTTAGTTTACTCTTTTTTTTATAAAAGTTGTTCCTTCACAGAAACGAGGTTAAAAGGTCTACATTGTATCCGTAAGCAGTATATAAGAATCCATGTATGGCATACAGGTCGAGCGACAAAGGAATCTGATGCATTGTATTTGCAACTCAAATCTGCCTCTTTTATTACAATGCAAATGATAAATGTGTTAGCATATCTGTTCCTGGTTATTCAGACTGTCCAAATTCGAATCATATCAAAACTAGCCACAATTAGGATTGGCCAAAAGAGTTGAAGCAAATTTGGCTAAAATATGGCCATAGCCCAAAAAATCTTGTCCTTTAAGTTAGTAGTTTTAATTTTAGACAATCTTCACATACCCTCTAGATAGAATCATGCTCTTTAGATTGAAATAAAGAGTCGAATAATATTCCAAAAACTACCATAACCCACACTCGGGAGTGGCAACTCATGCCCCCCGACCCTCAACTTTAAACAATTAATAAAAATGCACATAGCAACCACGAGTGCATTTCATGTGACGTGTTTGCCATGTGTTCAAAAACAACAAGTGCATGCCATCGTGATTTGTCTAAGATAAATCCATAAACGTCCTAATTGATCTTAAAACTAAAATGTTCCTTCAAATAGAAAACATAAAGAATAATCAAACATCGCCTCAAATAGGCACTATAAAACCCTCACGATCATAGTCTTGATTACGTAATTGAAAGCGAGGCTAGAATTCATGGTTTAATATGTTAAATGACTTACATTTTATGTGCGTCAATGATAAAAATACACTTTTTATGTGCTTAATGGAGTTTGAGCCCAAACGCCCGGGATCCCAAGTTTGGTCAATTCCGAGTTTTGACGAGTTTAAGTGTTTACCGGTTGGAATAAAAGTCTCCTACACGTTTAGGGTTCGTCCTAAACATATAAATAGACCCCGAAAACACAACCCGAAGAAGGATTGGAAGGATTCGAAGAGAGAAAACCATTGAAGTGACAAAACATTGATTTTTACATCTTTTATTCATTACTTTGTAGTTCAATTATGCAATTTATTTTGGGTTTGATTCTTATGAACATGTCTAGCTAACTTCTTTAATCTAGGGTTTTGGTAGAACCCGTTGGGGATAAACTTATTGTGTTATTAATATAGTTTTGATTGGTTGATTTNTTTTTGGACAAAATCACTTCCGGAGTATAGACGAAAGTCATAACTGAGGGTTTAGAGGTTGGATTAGAGATAACGATACCTCGGGTGCAATCTAAAGTGAACTGTAATGCAATCTAGCTAGCGTAACTTGAGAGAGTGCATCTAGTAAATATCATAATTACTTGAGAGAGATTTATGGTAGATAGCGTTTTCATGATTGATAGAGATAACTAATCAAACTATATGAAGTATCTGAGATGTAAGTTCACCAACGGGGGAAACCATAACCTTGGACCTTTATCATCATTATTTACAACACATTGTTAGTAATTGCTAGTTATTATTATTTTCAGCAGAATTAGTAAAACATCACCAATTTATATTAAAATGTCTTGAGAGAATTGGTTGAGTAAAAGTTGCGTATTCTAAAGACTTGATTGATACGTAAATTCCCCGTGGGATCGATTCTGGGCATAATACCCCCGATTATATTTGCAACGCCCGTTTAGTCTTTTGTTATACATAGTTGAGCGTGATCAAATTTTGGCGCCGTTGCCGGGGAATTAACGATATTATCAATTGAGTTGGAAGAAATACAAAATTTTGAAATATAGTCAATTTTCTTTAAAATTTCTTGTTTTTATATTGAAAGCTTAATGTTTGCTAACGTGTTGCAGGTGCATGCCTAGAAACTCATCAAGGACTGGTGAATTAGTTGAACCCTTATCAGATCCCGAGAAAGTTTTCAAGGCCATAAACCGAACCAACCGGAAAAGCAAACATCAACCACAAATTGAACAAATTGAAACAGACACGGAAGATGCACACAACCGGAACAATCATGGGGATGACGTGGTAGACCCAGTCGCTCACATAGGGGCAGAGGCTCCCCTATATGACTGAGCACAACCTACAGCTGAGAATTTAACCACAGTGATACTGGTTCCGCAGATACAGGCCGAGTCCTTTCAGCTAACAAATAATATGCTGCACTTATTACAGAACAAAGGGCTATTCTCAGGGTCATACATTGAAGACCCCCAACAACACTTGAAAAACTTCCTGTCAATCTGCAAAACACAGAGGCAGCCTAAAGTCACTCAGGAGGCAATAAAACTGTTGTTGTTTCCATTCTCAGTGACTGGTGCTGCCCAAACTTGGCTAAACTCACTCCCCATAAACTCCATTACCACGTGGGAGGAGTTAGTTAAGCAATTCGTGAACAAGTTTCATCCACCCAACAAGACTGCTCAACAAATTGATGAAATCTTGAGCTTCAGACAGAAACCAGTTGAAACACTGCAAGAGACATGGGAACGATTTAAGGGGGTGTTGGTTATCTGTCCACATCATAGTATTCCAGATCAAATGTTGGGACAGCGTTTCTACATGGGTTTAGCTGATACCGTGAAAGCAAATGTTGATGCTTCGGCTGGTGGAGCATTCCTGAGCAAAACTTGGAGAGAGAGTCAAATCTTACTTGATAAAATGGCACAAAATTCAGGATGGACAACAAGGGATGCACCCATTACTCCTGTAGTTCATTCAGTTCCATTCGATCCATCTAATACCATTGCAGAGAACGTGGCCACCTTGATAACACAAATGAGTATACTTACTAAGAAGGTGGAAGAATCGGGACAAAAACAGCAAGTACACATCGTTGACACAACCAATGGGGGCTTATGCACTTCTTGCATTAGTCAACCACTTGGTAATCACTGGAATACAGAATGTCATCACCCTCCTTATCCAGAAAATATGAATTATGTGTCGAATTATGGAAGCCAGAGACAAGGGGGGCAGAACTGGGGTCAGCAAGTTAAACCATATAGGCCACCTCACCAACAACAGAATAGTGGAAATATGGGTGTCAGGGGACCACAAGGCAATGCTGCACCGTATCAGAGGCCACAAGGTTATACCTATCAGAATCAGTAACAATCATACTACCCTCCTCAGCATCAACAAGGAGGGAGGCAAGAAAATGGGTTTGCCAGGTTAGAAGCTATGGTGCAGCAGGTAATTGGGTCAAATGCCAAAATAAGTGAAAGAGTAGATGTACATGATGCAGCTATTAAAAATATTGAAATACAGCTGGGCCAAATATCTATGGCAGTAAGCAGTCGTCCTCCTAGAACTTTACCTGCAGATACTCAGGTAAATCCTGTGGACCAGGGCCCAAGGCAGTTGATGGTAGTGAGTCTTCGCAGTGGCAGAGAATTATATTTGGAACTGGAAAGAGCTCATGAAAACAGACAGACCGAGACACTGGTAACTATGCCGACTGAACTTGAAGATTCAACAAACTTGACCAAGGCAACAATGCAACCTAGTGAGGAAGAACCCAGAGCACAGAGTGTGACTGAAAAAGAAGTGGAGTGACTCAGAAGCCGGTAGTTGAGGTGGTGGCTGAGAAAGAAAAGTCCCAAATCACTGGAAAAAAGAGACCGCCAGCTCCATTCCCTCAGAGACTGGCTAAATACCAAAAGGATGAACAGTACAAGAAGTTCTTGGACATGCTAAAACAGATACATGTAAATATTCCATTGATTGGTGCATTCAAAGAAATGCTTGGGTATGCTAAAATGATGAAGGAATTGATGTCCCGAAAAGTTGACTTCGAAGATCTAGCTACTGTCACCCTTAATCAGACTTGTAGTTCGGTGGTGATGCATTCTATTGCTGAAAAGTTGTCTGACCCAGGGAGTTTTACAATTCCGTGTACTATTGGCAACTTAACTTTCACCAGATCTCTATGTGACTTGGGGGCCAACATTAATCTGATGCCGCTGGCCATATATAAAAGACTGGGGATAGGTAGAGCTAGGGCCACCTCCATGCTGCTGCAACTTGCTGATAGGACGGTGAAGAAATCGTCGGGTATTCTGGATGATGTCTTGGTGCAAGTGGGGAAGTTTGTATTTCCTGCTGATTTTGTGATGTTAGACTGCAAGGTAGATGAGTAAATTCCGATAATCTTGGGAATCCATTTTTGACCACAGGTAGAGCTCTTATTGATTGTGAGACTGGTGAACTTAAGATGAGCCTCAACGATGAAGAAATCACTTTCAACGTGCAGAAGTCTATGAGGCGACCTAGTGCGTTTGCCAACTTCTCTCTTATTGATGCTGTGAATGTGATCCCAGAAAAAGATAATGCTTTCCTGACCGTTGGGGACCCTTTGGATGAATGTTTCATGAAGCTGGATGATATGAACGGTGAAGAACTTGCAGATTGGGTGTTAGCACTTAAGGAAAAAGAGGTATGGAAACAGGCTCTCGAGTTTGATTCACTTTATGTAGAGGAAAGAGAGAACCCGCCGGCCGAGCCATCTATTGAAGAACCACCCAGGTTAGAA
>ML394412.1:0-19580 GCA_005239525.1 Nicotiana knightiana
GAACGTAGTTGAACAAATAGAGAATAATCAATCAAACTATATTAATATCAAACGAAGTTCATCTCCAACGGGTTCTACCAAAAACCTAGATTAAAACTTAGCTGCTCATGTTTAAACTAAAAAAAACTACAAACAATTGCATAATTGAAATATAAAGTAAGAAATACTAGATTGTAGAAATCGTGTTCTTGCTCTTCAATGGAATTTTCTTCTTGTCTACTGTTAATCCACGAAAATCCCCCTTTAATTGTGTTTTAGGAGTCTATTTATAGGTTTAGGGCGAACCCTAACCGTGTAGGAGACTTCTATTTCAACCGGGAAACATTTAACTCGTCAAACTCGGAATTGGGCGAAACTGGGGACCCCTGGCGTTTGGGCTCTAACGCCCCCCTAACGCCAGGGGGGGCCTGGCTTTAGGGGGCAAACGCCCGGCTATCGCCCGGGCGTCTCCTTTTGCGTATTTTCGACGTATTTGCATCCCTTTAGCTCCGTTTCCATTTCCAATTCACCTACACATAAAATAAACTCCATTAAGCACATAACAAGTGTAATTTTATCATTAATGCGCATAAAATATAAGGTATATCACATGTTAAACTATGCAATTTAGTCTCGCATCACCACCCGATAGGGATATTGATTTTGGCATTGATTTGGAACCAGAAACTCAACCTATTTCTATTCCACCTTATAGCATGACTCATACTAAGTTGAAAGAATAGAAGGAGCAGTTACATGAGTTGCTATATAAGGGGTTCATCAGGCCCAGTATGTCACTTTGGGGTGCAACGACGTTGTTTGTTATGAAAAAAAAATAGTTTTATAAGAATGTATATTGATTACTGGAAGTTGAACAAGGTTACCATCAAGAACAAATATTCACTGCCATAGATTGATGCTTTATTTGATCAACTTCAGGGTTCTAGGGTGTTCTCAAATATTGACTTGTGCTCAGGGCATCACCAATTGAAGATTAGGGCTTCAGACATCCCTAAGATGGCTTTCAGGACTCGTTATGGGCATTATGAAATTTTGATGGTGTCTTTTGGTTTGACTAATATCCCAGCAGCCTTCATGCATTTGATGAACATTATGTTCCAGCCTTATTAGATTCTTTTGTCATTTTGTTCATCGATGATATATTGGTGTATTCTCGTAATAAAGAGGAGCACAAACAACATTTGAGGATTGTGCTTCAGACTTTGAGGGAGAAGAAGTTGTATGCTAAGTTCTCCAAGTGTGATTTTTGGTTGGAATCGGTGGCATTCTTGGGCACGTGGTAACTAGTGATGGAATCAAGATAGATTCGAAGAAGATTGAGGCATTTCAAAATTTGCCCAGACCTTCTACCGCTAGAGAGATCAGGATTTTCTTGGTGTTTGGTGGGTTACTTTTATCACTTTGTGGAGATCTACCACAACTCCATTGACCAAGTTGACTTAGAATGGTACTCAATTCAGATGGTCTAACGACTGTGAGGAGGCTTTCAAAAGATCAAGACTTCATTAACTACAACTCCAGTTTTAGTATTGCTCTCAGGATGAGGGGTGTATACGGTCTATTTTAATGCTTCTCGTGTTGGCCTTGGGTGTGTGATGTCGCATAGCAGTTGGGTGATTGCCTATACATCGCACTAGTTGAAGCCCCATGAGAAGAATTATCTAGTTCATGATTTAGAGTTAGCATCTATTATGCACATGCTTAAGATTTTGACGTATAACTTATATGGTGTGTCTTGTGAGGTTTACATAGATCACCGGGGTCTTCAACATTTGTTTAAATAGAAGGATCTGATTTGAGGCAGCGAAGATGGTTGGAGTTGCTGAAGGATTATAATATCACAATTCTTTATTATGATGACCCAAAGGATCATCTTGTGTTTAGAACTCAATTCTGCGCTTATTAGCCTTAAAAATCTCATTTTTACCCTCCTCAATTTGTGTGCACAGTCCGGGCGTGTTTCCGAAAAGTTTTTATGCGGAAAATTAAAAAAACAATGATTTTTGGCCTTAAAAATAATTTTTAGTTGACTTCGGTCAATGTTTTGAGTAAACGGATCCGGACCCATGTTTTGACAGTCCCGGTGGGTCTGTAGAAATATGGGACCTGGGCGTATGCCCGGAATCGAATTCCGAGGTCCCTAGCTCGAGATATGAATTTTTACTAAAATTGAAAGACTGAAAATTTATGATTTTAAGGAATTTGATTAATGATTGAGCATGTTTATATCGGGCCCGTATTTTGGTTCCAGATCCCGTTACGAGTCCGTTATGATAGTTATACCTTATCTGTGAAATATGGTGAGAAGCAGAACTGATTTGTGAATCAGACCTTTAGTTGAGAAAATAGTAGTTTTAAAGTGTTCTTGAGAATTTCATATGTTTTGGTGCTAAATTTGTAGTTTTAGGTGTTATTTTGGTGATTTGATTGCACGAGCAAGTTCGTATGATATTTTAGGACTTGTGTGCATGTTTTGTTTAGAGCCACAAGGGCTCGGGTGAGTTTCGGATAGGCTACAGGATATTTTGGACTTGGAAAATCTTGTGTAAATTCTCTGTATCTGGTGTCTGATCCATTGTTCGTCGCGGTCGCGAAGGAGAACTAGTCTGGAATGGAATTTTCTTCTTCACGAACACGAAGGACTGGTCACGAACGTGGAGCATTGGGGGTGTAACCCTTCGCGAACGCGACCAGTCTCCACGCGAACACGATGGCTTAGGGACCTGGGGGAGGGGAAATAGCTATACTCATCGCGAACGCGTAGGTTGGGGGGAGTAATCCTTCACGAACGCGAAGTGTATCTCGCAAACGTGTAGGCTAATAGAGCCAAAGCTTCACCATCACGACAGACCCTTCGCCAACGCGAAGAAGGTCTGTCCAGTGAATTTAAAACAGACCAAAAAAACGAGATATCTCCCCAAACTTCATATTTCTTTCACTAGAACTCGACCTAGGGCGATATTTGACGACGGATTTCAACACCAAATCATAGGTTTGCACTTCTTAACTCGATTTCTTCAATTTCCCTTATCATTCATTGAATTCCTAGTCCTAAATTTTGTTCTTTAAGTGTAGAAATTAGAGATTATGGGAGAATTGGGAGTTTTGCAAATTTAGGGATTTAGACCTCGATTTGAGGTCAGATTCCAGAACCAATTACATGTTCGGGTTCGAGGGTGAATGGGCAAATGGGTTTTGTTCCGAACCTCGAGTTTTGACCAAGCAGGCCCGAGGTCGATTTTTGACTTTTTGGGGAAAATGTTGGGAAATCTAAATTTACGTATTGGAACTGATTTCTTTAGC
This sequence comes from Nicotiana knightiana, assembly GCA_005239525.1. Lineage (NCBI taxonomy): Eukaryota > Viridiplantae > Streptophyta > Magnoliopsida > Solanales > Solanaceae > Nicotiana > Nicotiana knightiana. Next base: position 3,304 of record ML394412.1, read on the forward strand.
AATATTTGATGTTATTAAGTGAATTATGGATAGATACGAGTGGGTTGGAGGTAATATCTAGAGGAAAAGCGGTACTTGAGCAGTGAGTGGCCTGCAGATCGAGGTAAGTGTCGTGTCTAACTTTGGCTTGAGGGATTAGGTATTAATTGATTACGTGCTACATGTTTGGTTATTGAGTACAATATATAGGCGAGGTGACGATAACCTATGTGTTGATGTCGATCCATAGCATGCGAGTGAACACTATTCTTGTAACCATTGTAGCCTTTAATCGATTTGTTCATGTCGGGCTTAGCTAATTGTTTTGCTGATCTACTCTCATCTTATTTTTACTGAAATTTGTAATTGTTGAGTATTGACTCAAGGTTTAGATTGTTATTGTGGTATTGAATATTGAAGTAAGACTGATATATGATATCTCTATCTCTCCGTTGTTATTGATCTTTGTTTTGGTGAAGAAGAGTGTAAAGCATGAAGGGTGATGTCGTTCAATGTTTGTGAGTGTTAATGCACGAAGGGTGATGTCGTGCCATGTCTTGTGAGTGATGATGCACGAAGGGTGATGTCGTGCCATGTCTTGTGAGTGATAATGCACGAAGGGTGATGTCGTGTCATATTATGAGAGAGTAAAAGCACGAAGGGTGATGTCGTGCCATTCTATTATTCATATGGTGAGATTGAGAGTAAAATCACGAAGGGTAATGCCGTGCAATCTCCTTTATTGTTCTTACTTGTTTATTTCGTTTAAGGCATATCGATCGATTCTGTCTTATTCCTGTTTCTTATTCTTTATAATGTGAACCCCTCAGGATGTCCCCTTCCCATTATTGGCTGCTCTATTTCTTATATTACTATTGCTACTACTTGTATGATTATACTGTACAAGTTATATGTGGGTGTCTTGTCCTAGCCTCGTCACTACTTCGCCAAGGTTAGGCTCGACACTTACCAGTACATGGGGTCGGTTGTAGTGATGATGCACTCTGAACTTTCTGTGCAGATCCAGATGCCAGTCCGAGCTGATTCCGAGCTTCACTGTTAACTTCTTTACCCGAAGACCCAAGGTAGATCTGCCGACGTCCGCAGATTCCTGGAGTCCCCTCCTATCTGATCATTTTTCTATTTTCCTTTGGTTCATAAACAGTTGTACATTTTTCCATCAGCCAAATACTTATAAATAATCATAGTAGTCCTTGAGTTGTGACTCCAGATCATGGGTAAATAGATGCATATATACGTCACATGCGCGGATGTTGTTATGAATTTGTGTTTCCTTATTAATTTATCATGTGTTGAAGTGTAGTAATTCTCCGCAAGTTTTTATATTTTTATGTTGTGAATCTTTAATGTTAGCTTGCCTAGCGAGTGCAATGTTAGGCGCCATCACGGTCCCAACGGTAGGAGTTCGTTCGTGACAAGTTGGTATCAGAGCACTAGGTTGCTTAAGTCTTACAATTCACGGACAAGCTTAGTAGAGTATGGGAGATTGATACGGAGATGTGTGTACTTATCTCCTAGAGGCTATGAAGTTTAGGGACAATTTTTTTTTATTCAACTATGTCGTGCAATTTTGTTATCTCAATACTAATTGAATTCTCTTATTCTTATTCTCACGCAGATGCCGAGAACACGTACAACTTCCTCCGCTGATCAGCAGTCGGATCCTCCAGCAGCAGCTCCTACGAGGGGAAGCGGTTGAGGCCAAGGCAGAGGTAGGGCTCAGCCTACATCTTGAGAAGTAGCCCCAGCCGTGGAGCCTCAAGTAGAGTTCGATGAGGAGGTTCCAGCTCAGACCATTCCTACAGGACCAGCTCAGGTCCCCGATGGGTTTATTTCCACCCCAGTGCTCCAGGATGCCTTGGACCGATTAGTAGGTCTTATGGAGAGTGTGGCCCAGACTGGCGCATTCCCCATGGCACCAGTTCTATCTCAGGATGGAGGAGGATACCAGACTCCTTCTACTCACACTCTGAAGCTGATGGCTCACCAGTTTCAGACTCCAACAGCTCATCCAGTCATAGTGGTTCAGCCGGTTGCTGCGGCACAGCCTGTTGATGGGTCAGTTATGTCCTCCGAGGCCTTGTGGAGATTGGATAGGTTTACCAAGATTTTCCCAGTTCATTTCAGTGGTGCCACTTCAGAGGACCCCTAGGAGTACCTTGATAACTGTCATGAGGTTCTTCGGAGCATGGGTATATTGGAGACCAATGGGGTCGACTTTGCTGCTTTCCATATGACTGGTTCCACCAAGAAATGGTAGAGGATTATTTGTTTACCAGACCAGCTGGGTCTCCGGCTCTTACTTGGGACCAGTTCTCACATCTCTTCTTAGAGAAGTTTCTGCCTATCACCTTAACAGAGGAGTGTCGCTGTCAGTTAGAGCGTCTCCAGCAGGGCAGCATGACTGTTACTCAGTATGAGACTCGTGTTGTGGATTTGGCCCGTCATGATATTCTTTTGATTCCCACAGAGAGAAAGAGAGAGAGAGAGAGAGAGGAGGTTTATTTAGGGTCTTTCTCATCCTATCAGATTGCAGATGGCTAAGGACATAGGGAGGGAGATTTCTTTCCAGGATGCCGCCAATGTGGCCAGATGAGTTGAGATGGTTCTTGGACAGGGAGGTCAAGGGTCGGACAAGAGGCCTTGTCATTCCGGTGGATTCAGTAGTGCCACATCTGGAGGCGGGGGTACTTATGGTAGAGGCCATCATCCCAGGACATTTCATTCAGACTCCAGGCATCCCACGGTGCGCTAGGTAGTCATGTCCCTTATATACCTTATTCTGATCAATCAGCCTACAGAGCACCGTCAACTCCTATTAGTGCACCTCCTCTTCAAAGTTTTCAGGGTGGTTATTCAGGTCAACAGGGTCAGTTTGCCGACAAGCAGTCTCAACAGTCGAGGTCTTATAATACATGTGGTGATCCGAGGCACATTTCTAGATAATTCCCTCGTGCGTTGAGTAGTTCACAACGGCAGAGCTCTCGTGTCGTGGTTCCGACACTACTTGTTGCACCGCGTGCCCAGCCAGCTAGAGGCAGAAGCCAGGTGGCCAGAGGTAGGGTTCAGATGGTTAGAGGTGGAGGTCAGACCGCTAGAGGTGGAGGCCTGCCAGTTAGAGGCCGTCCAAGAGATATGGTTCAGAGTGGTGGGGCCCAACCCCTATGCTTTTCTAGCCAGACCTGAAGCTGAGTCATTCGATGCTGTTATCACAGGTACTATTTCAGTTTGTAGTAGAGATGCTTAAGTTCTATTTAATCCGGGGTCTACTTACTCCTATGTGTCATCTTATTTTGCTTCATATTTGGTTGTGCCCCGTGATTCTTTGAGTGCCCCTGTATATGTGTCCACACCCGTAGGGGATGTTATTGTTGTAGACATGTATATCGTTCGTGTGTGGTTACTATTGGGAGCCTTGAGACCAGTTTAGTCCTTCTGCTCTTAGATATGGTGGATTTCGACGTTATATTGCGTATGGATTGGCTGTCACCTTATCACGCTATCTTGGACTGTCATGCCAAGACCGTGACATTAGCCTTGCGGGGGTTGACTCGGTTAGAGTGGAGAGGGACTCCTGGCCATTTCACCAGCAGTGTTATTTCTTATATGAAGGCTCGTCGTATGGTCGAGAAGGGGTGTTTGGCCTATTTGGATTATGTTCGTGATTCTAGTACTGAGGTTCCCTCTATGGATTCTGTGCCGGTTGTTCGTGAGTTTTCAGAGGTATTTCCTACAGATCTATCGGGGATGCCACCCGACAGGGATATTGAATTTCGCATTGATTTGGCTTCGGGCACCCGACCCATTTCTATTCCGCCATACCGGATGGCCCCACCAGAGTTGAAAGAGTTGAAGAAACAATTGCAGGATTTGCTTGATAAGGGCTTCATTAGACCTAGTGTCTCGCCCTGGGGTGCACCAGTTCTGTTTGTGAAGAAGAATGATGGGTCTTTGAGGATGTGTATAGATTATCAGAAGATGAACAAATCCACTATCAAGAACAAGTACCCGTTGCCGAGGATTGATGACTTGTTTGATCATCTTTAGGGTGATAAAGTTTTTTCGAAGATTGATTTGAGATCTGGCTACCATCAGTTGAGGATTAGGTCATCAAATGTCCCTAAGACAGCTTTTCAAATGCGGTATGGGAACTATGAGTTTCTGGTGATGTCTTTTGGGTTGACCAATGCCCCAACAACATTTATGGACTTCATGAACCGAGTGTTCAAGACTTATTTGGATTCCTTTGTGATTGTGTTTATTGATGACATTTCGATATACTCCCGCAGCCGGGAGGAGCATGAGCAACACCTCAGGATAGTGCTCCAGACTTTGAGGGACAGTCAGTTGTATGCTAAATTTTCAAAGTGCGAGTTTTGGTTGGATTCAGTAGCTTTCTTCGGTCACGTCGTATCAGCAGAGGGTATTCGGGTGGATCCTAAGAAGATTGAGGCAGTCCAGAACTAGCCTAGACCCACTTCAGCTACGGAGATCAGGAGCTTCTTGGGTTTGGCAGGTTATTACCGTCGATTTGTGGAGGGGTTTTCATCTATAACATCCCTGTTGACCAGGTTTACCCAGAAGGGTTCCCCATTCATATGGTCGGACGAGTGTGTGGCGAGCTTTTAGAAGCTCAAGACAGCTTTGACTTCAGCATCGATATTGGTATTACCATCAGATTCGGGATCTTACACGGTATATTTTGATTCCTCCCGTGTTGGGCTCGGAGCGGTATTGATGCAGAAGGGTACGGTGATTGCATATGCGTCTCAACAGTTGAAGGTTCATGAGAAGAACTACCATGTTCATGATTTAGAGTTGGCATCCATTGTTCACGCGCTGAAGATTTGGAGGCACTATCTCTATGGCGTGTCGTGTGAAATTTTCATGAATCATCACAACCTTCAGTATTTGTTCAATCAGAATGATCTCAATTTGAGGCAGAGGAGATGGTTGGGGTTATTGAAATACTATGATATCACCATATTGTATCATCTGGGGAAGGCCAATGTGGTGGCCGACGCATTGAGTAGGAAGGCAGTGAGTATGGGCAGCCTTACGTTCTTTCCAGTCAGTGAGAGGCCGCTAGCTTTAGATGTTCAGACTTTGGCCAACCAGTTCGTGAGGTTGGATATTTCAGAGCCCAGCCATGTTCTAGCTTGCACAATCTCTCGGTCTTCCTTGTTTGATCGTATCAGAGATCAGCAGTATGATGATCCTTATTTGTTGGTCCTTAGGGACAAAATTCGGCACGTTGGTGCCAAGCAGGTTACCGTTGGAGAGGACGGAGTTCTGAGGATGCAGGGCCGTGTGTGTGCCTAATGTTGATGGGCTTCGTGAGTTGATCCTTGAGGAGGCTCACAGTTCTCGGGTATTCTATCAAATCAGCGCCGCCAAGATGTACCAGGACCTGTGGCAGCATCATGGTGGAGGAGGATGAAAAAGGATATAATTGCTTATGTGGCTCGGTGCCTGAATTGTCGGTAGGTAAAGTATGAGCATCACAGACCCGGTGGTTTTCTTCAGCAGATGGAGATTCCTGAGTGGAAGTGGGAGCGTATCTCTATGGACTTTGTTGTTGGACTCCCACGAACTCAGAGGAAGTTCGACGCCGTATGGGTCATTGTGGATAGGCTAACTAAGTCAGCGCACTTCATTCCTGTGGCAGTTACCTATTCTTTGGAGCGGCTGGAAGAGATTTATATTCGGGAGATTGTCCGTCTTCATGGTGTGCCCGTGTCTATCATTTCTGATCGAGGTACACATTTTACCTCGCACTTATGGAGGGCAGTACAGTGTGAGTTGGGTAAGCGGGTTGAGTTGAGCACAACATTTCATCCTTAGACGGACGAACAGTCTGAGCGTACTATTTAAATCTTAGATGATATGCTCCACGCTTGTGTTATACACTTCAGAGGATCATGGGATCAATTCTTGCCCCTAGCAGAGTTCGCCTACAACAACAACTACCAATCGAGCATTCAGATGGCTCCCTATGAGACATTAGATGGTAGACGGTGCCGGTCTCCAGTTGAGTGGTTTGAGTTGGGGGAGGATCGGTTGTTGGGTACAGATCTAGTGTAGGAGGCCTTGGACAAGGTCAAGACTATACAGGATCGACTTCGCATAGCTCAGTCCAGGAAGAGTTATGCCGACCGTAGAGTTGGTGATGTGGTATTCATGGTTGAGGAGATAGTGTTGCTACGAGTATCACCCATGAAAGGTGTCATGAGATTTGTAAATAAGGGCAAGTTGAGCCTTAGATATATCAGACCTTTTGAGATTCTTGATATAGTGGGAGAGGTGGCTAATAGAATTGCGTTGCCCCCAAGGTTATCATCAGTTCATCCAGTGTTCCATGTGTCCTTGCTCCGAAAGTATCATGGTGACCCGTCCCATGTGTTAGATTTCAGCTCTGTCCAGTTGGACAAGGATTTGACTTATGAGGAGGATCCTGTAGCTATTCTAGACCGCACGTTCTTCAGTTGAGGTCGAAGCGTTATCCTTCAGTTCGAGTGCAGTGGAGAGGTTAGCGTGTCGAGGAAGCTACTTGGGAGTCTGAGTCGGACATGCAGAGTAGATGTCCCCACTTATTCGCCAGTTCAGGTACTTTTCTATGTCCGTTCGAGGACAGACGTTTATTTTAAAGTTTGAGATTGTGATGACCCAAAGGGTCCTCTTGTGTTTTAGAACTCAATTCTGCGCTTATTTGCCTTAAAATGTCATTTTTACCCTCCTCGATTTGTGTGCGCAGTCCGGACGTGTTTCCAGAAAGCTTTTATGTGGAAAATTGAAGAAACAATGATTTTTGGCCTTAAAATGACTTTTAGTTGACTTCAATAAACGTTTGAGTAAACGGATTTGGGCCCATATTTTGACGGTCCCGATGGGTCCGTAGAAAAATATGGGACCTGGGCATATGCCCGGAATCGAATTCTGAGGTCCCTAGCTCGAGATATGCATTTTTGACTAAATTGAAAGACTAAAAAATTATAATTTAAAGGAATTTGCTTAATTCTTGATCATGTTGGTATCGGGACCATATTTTGGTTTCGAAGCCTGGTACAGGATTGTTATGATATTCATACCTTATCTGTGAAATTTGGTGAGAAACGAAAGTGATTTTATGTGAATCACACCTTTAGTTGAGAAAATAGTAATTTTAAAGTGTTTTGGAAAATTTCATATGCTTTGGTGCTAACTTCGTAATTTTAGGTGTTATTTTGGCGATTTGATCGCACGAGCAAGTTCGTATGATGTTTTAGGACTGGTGTGCATGTTTGGTTTAGATCCCTGAGGGCTCGAGTGAGTTTCAGATAGGCTACGGGATGTTTTGGACTTGGAAAATCTAGTGTAAATGGTTGTATTTGGTGTCTAATCCATTGTTCTTCGCGATCGCGTAGTCACTCTCGCGATCGCGAAGGAGAACTAGGCTGGAAGGGAATTTTCTTCTTCGCGAACTCGAAGAACTGGCCGCGAATGCGGAGCATGGGGGTGTTACCCTTCGCGAACGCGACCAGTCTCCACGCGAACGCGATAACTTGGGGACCTGGGGGAGGGAAAATGGTGATACTCATCCCGAACGCGGCACTTGGCTCGCGAACACGTAGGCTGGGAGGAGTAAACCTTCGCGAACACGTAGGTTAATAGATCCAAAGCTTCGTGATCGCAACAGGCCCTTCGCGAGGAAGAAGGCCTGACCAGTGAATTTAAAACAGACCAAAAATTGGGATTTCTCTCCAAACTTCATATCTCTTTCACTAGAACTCGATCTAGGGCCATTTTTGAAGAGGTATTTTAACACCAAATAATAGGTTTGTACTTCTTAATTCTACTTCTTCAATTTCATCATTCATTGAATTCCTAGTTCTAAATCTTGTTCTTTAAGGGTAGAAATTAGAGATTTGGGGAGAATTGGGAATTTTGCAAATTTGGGAATTTAGACCTCGATTTGAGGTCCTATTCCGGAACCATTTACATGTTCGGCCTTGGGGGTAAATGGGCAAATGAGTTTTGGTCCGAACCTCAAGTTTTGACCTAGCGGGCCCGGGGTCGATTTTCGACTTTTTGGGAGAAATGTTGGAAAATCTAAATTTATGTGTTGGAACTGATTTATTTAGCAATATTTGATGTTATTAAGTGAATTATGGATAGGTACAAGTGGTTGGATGTGAATTCTAGAGGAAAAGCGGTACTTGAGCAGTGAATGGTCTGCGGATCGAGGTAAGTGTCGTGTCTAACTTTGGCTTGAGGGATTAGGTATTAATTGACTACTTGCTACATGTTTGGATATTGAGTACAATATATAGGTGAGGTGACAAGAACCTATGTGTTGATGTCGAGTCATAGCATGCGAGTGAACACTATTCTTGTAATCGTTGTAGCCTTTAATCGATTTGTTCATGCTGGGTTTAGCTAATTGTTTTGCTGAACTACTCTCATCTTATATTTACTGAAATTGGTAATTGTTGAGTATTGACTCAAGGTTGAGATTTGTATAGTGGTATTGAACATTGAAGTAAGACATAATTCTGATATCTCTGTCTCTCCGTTGATATTGATCTTTGTTTTGGTGAGGAAGCGTGTAAAGCACGAAGGGTGATGCCTTGCAATGTTTGTGAGTGAGTGTTAATGCATGAAGGGTGATGCCGTACCATTGTGAGTGATAATGCACGAAGGGTGATGTCGTGCCATGTATTGCGAGTTATAATGCACGAAGGGTGATGCTCATATTATGAGACAGTAAAAACACGAAGGGTTATGTCGTGTCGTTCTATTATTCAAATGGTGATATTGAGAGTAAAAGTACGAAGGGTGATGCCGTTCAATCTCCTTTATTGTTCTTACTTGTTTATTTATTCCTTTTTCTTATTCATTACACTATGAACCCCTCAGCATGTCCCCTTCCCATTATTGCCTGCTCTATTTATTATATTACTATTGCTGCTACTTGTATGATTATGCTGCACAGTTATATGTGGGTGTCTTGTCCTGGCCTCGTCACTACTTTGCCGAGGTTAGGATCGACACTTACCAGTAAATGGGGCCGGTTGTAGTGATGCTGCACTCTGCACTTTTTGTGCAGATTCAGGTGTCGGTCTGAACTGATTCCGAGCTTCGTTGTTGACTTCTTTACCCGAAGACCCATGGTAGATTTGCCGCCGTTCGCAAATTCATGATGTCCTTTCCTATCTAATCAGTTTTCTGTTTTTATCTGGTTCATAAACAATTGTACATTTTTCCTTCAGCCAAATATTTGTAGATAAATGATAGTAGTCTGTGAGTTGTGGCTCCAGATCATGGGTAGATAGATACATATATATGTCATATGTGCAGATGTTGTTATGAATTTGCGTCCCTTTTAATTTATCATGTGTTGAAGTGTAGTAATTCTCCGCAAGTTTTTAGATTTTTATGTTGTGAATCTCTAATGTTGGCTTTCGTAGCGAGTGCAACGTTAGGCGCCATCACGGTCCCAATGGTGGGAGTTTGGGTCGTGGTATTTATCATATGGGAAAGGCTAATGTGGTATGCCTTGAGTAGAAAGGCGGAGAGTATGTGGAGTTTGGAATTCATCCAAGTAGGATATAGGCCTTTAGCTATGGATGTTCAAGCGTTATCCAATCGATTGGTGATATTAGATACTTTTTAGCAGAGCAGAGTCCTTGCTTGTGTTATTTCACAACCCTTCATGTTTGAGCGCATCAAGGTTCGTCGGTGTGATGATTCCCATTTGCCTATCCTTAGGGACACGATGTTACGAGGCGGTGTTAAGGAGGTGACTATTGATGATGATGGTGTACTGCGACTGTAGGGTCGGATTAGTGTTCCTAATGTGAATGGGTTGAGGGATTTGATTCTTGAGGAGGCTCAAAGTTTGCGGTATTCTATTCATCTAGGTGCTATGAAAGTGTCCCGTGATTTGTAGCAGCATTATTGGTGGCGGCGGATGAAGAAGGACATTGTTGGATATGTTGCGGGATGTTTGAATTGTTAGCAGGTCAAGTATGAGCATCAGAGACCAGGTGGATTGCCTCAGAAGATTGAGATAGTAGGGTGGAAGTGGGAGAGCATTACTATGTATTTAGTGGTGGGTTGCCACGGACATTGAGGAAATTCGACGATGTTTGGGTTATTATGGACAAACTGACCAAGTTTGCATATTTAGTTCCAGTCATGAATTTCTACTCTTCGAAACTGTTGGTTAAGATCTATATCTGAGAGGTTGTCCGCTGATGTTACACCCCACATTTTTCTCGTCCCATGAAAAATAGAGATTTATAATGTTTTTAGCACAATGAATCAGTTGACGACACGTTATGGGGAAATAAGGGCGTGATTACGCCTCATCAGATTGTGCCAGTTGTCCTACCGAACGCAGTGGCCGGTGTGGGCCGACCCATTCGGAACTTGGGGCGGTGGGTCTTTTCGATCCACTACATAAAACAGTACAACTTCTTCATCTTTCAGTTTTTGCACAACCTTACTAGCTCTAGGTTTTTCCCCAATACAATCTCAAGTTCTTTCTAAGAACTCTCAAACGATGCAAGGCTAGAATATAAGGGGCACTTGGTGAAGATTAATTGTAAAGAAGCTCATGGTCATTACTGTATCATCTATATTGTTGTTGCATTGATTTTAGAAATTCATTTAAAGATAGAACAATGATCATATAAGCACAAGAATCTAGAAAGTGCAATAACTTCTTTCAACAAGGTATGTAAGGCAATCTCCATTCTTGGCATGACGTGATATAAGTGTATCCTTCTGTTTGACCCTTACAGTGAAAGCCTGAATTGGTCTAAGTCCTTCTTGAAATGCTATTCATGTTCTTGTATGTTCTTTATTAGTGGTATTTCCTACCTAGTCTAAGATGTTTCCGAATAATATCATGAGGTTGTGAAATGCAATTCATTATGAGTCTAACTTTGATGTCTCTTATAATTGAATTTTCATTATACTTTCATATCTATATATCTATTTTAACTAATGAAGCCCCGATGAGGGCGATTACAGAACGATGTGTTAAACATTATAACTGAGCCGCGATGAGTGCATGTACGAAGTGATGTGTTAAGCAATATCACCGAGCCCCAATGAGGACGGGTATGGAATAATGTGTTAACGTAAGATTAATGAATTCCCTTAAGATCAGGCACAACCGATAACTTATGATGACGGGTACGATGTGATGAAATCATGAGACTTTACTGAGTCCTGAGGCCAGGTATGATATGACATGATATGCCCTACAGAGCGGCAGAATCATATTACATTATATCATATTTAATGCATGGCCCGGATGAGTGGCTTGAATTTAACAAGACTTGTATGCATCTATGATTCATGGTTACTACCCTACAATGTACGCCCCCGGTGGCGTGTCTTCGGTACTCAGGTTGAAGTGTGTACCCGTATCTCTAATGTTATGCCTTTGTTTACGTTTATATTTTCAGTTTTACATACTCAATACATTTTCCATACTGATGCCCCATCTCTTTTGGGTGTTGTGTTCATACCCACAGATACAGATAGATCCAGTGACATCCCTCCACAGTAGGGTGCTCGTTTCCACGTTTAGTTATTGTATTCCACATCTCTGGAGTATCTGTTAAAAAGTCAATAAGTATCGGAGTACTGTCTATTATTTTGGGGGTATGGTGGGGCCCTATCCCGACCAAGTTGTGTGTTTTGGTACTCTTAGAGGCTGGCAGACTATTGTCCTGTGTATGTGTAAATGTTGACTATGATTCTCTTAGAAACGAATGTATGCATATATATATGTATGTATATTCCCAATGTTAAGATTTCTATCACAGTCAACTATGAATATTTATTAATTTTGATATCATACTTGTAGACCTGGTCGGCCCAGATTCACAATGAAAGGTTTAAATGTGGACATTGGTTCGCACGGGCCTTCAGGCATCGTGTGTCGGTCGCACCTCCCCATGTTGGGTTGTGACTAAGTTGGTATTGGAGCAGGTTTGTCCTAGGAAGTCTGCAAGATGTATCTAGTAGAATATTTGTGTATGGGTATATTGTGCACTATAGTTACAGCAAAAGGCTACATGATATTTTGGGTGGATACCTTTCTTCCTGCTATGGATCATGCGATAGAGCTGAGTCATAAGTGTTCATTTCTAACACTCATATTGTTTATGTTAATAGCATGCCTAATATAAGATGTCAGGCAGTTGTTTAATGATTGGATGAAGATCAGAGGAAGATACCAGTCAGGTGCCACCTGGCCACATGGATCTACGTGAACCTTATAATGAGGTTGATACCCAGGTTTCGGGGACAACCCCACTACCCCCATAACGGCAAAGAGAAACTAATGTACCTCTTATTCTTCCCCTGGTTACCTCTTAACATGAATTTGATATGAGAAGTGTGATACGGTTATAGACTCGATTAGTATCCTCGCACACTCAGTGTCAGGCCCCTGGCACTTCAGATAGAATGGTCAAGAGTTCAAGATTTTATTGACTTGGATCCCCCAATATTCACAGGAACATCTCCAAATGCATATCCCCAAAACATTTTAGATCAGATGCGACGAACTTTACGAGTTATGCATGCCACAGATGCTCAGTCTATAGAGCTTGCTTCTTGTAGATCGCGAGATATTGGTGTGTTATGGTATGAAACTTGGGAATAGTCTAGGGGACCTCTGGCACCACTAGTTGGATGGAAGGAGTTTTTGAGGCATTTATGTAGCAGTATTTACCTGTTGAGCTCCGCCGAGTAAGTCAAGATAAATTCTTACGGTTGGAGCAAGGTAATAAGAGTGTTCGAGAGTATAGTATATAATTTAACTCTTTGGCTAAGTATGCCCCTTTGGTGGTGGCTGAGATGAGCGATTGGGTACATCGATTTGTGGATGGTATGGTACCACATTGGATTAATGAATGTATCACTCTGTTTCTGAATCCGATTATGGATATTGCTGGTATTCAGGCCTACGCGTAGAACTTGGAGGATTGTATGAGGCAACAACGGGCTGCCTGAGAGCATGATCGGGGTCAGCATAAGAGAAATTTGTTCGAAGGTGATACTTTAGGGGTTCAAGGTGAATTTAAACCTCCGATTACTCAACATCCATCTTATTCGGTGGCTAATGTATCATCACAGTCCCAGGGTCAACATCATAATCAGACTAGTTATTTCGATCAGGGCTAGACTTCCCGGGGATAGAGCTCACGATATAGGGGGGATTATAGTAAGGTGAGGCCCCCTATGATGTATTGTGGCTGATGTGGAAAAATTATTTTGGGCCATGACTCCAAGGTTCGGATTTATGTTATTCATGCGGGAAACCCAGCCACATCATGTGCTTCTGCCTGGTGAGAGGTAGACGTAGTGTGATGCTACCACGGGATATGTAGCAACTTTTTATGCATTAAATAGAGTCCACAAACAACGGTTGGAAGAAGTAGAGGTGGAGGTGGAGCATCTAGCTCAGTTGGATAACAAAACCGCATCTATGCACTGTTAGGTCGACAGGACCTAGACTCATCGCCAGATGTGCTTACTGGTATACTATTTGTATTCTCCACTAAGGTGTATGCTTTGATAGATCTAGGTTCTTATTTGTCGTACATTACTCCAATTATTGCTAGTAAATGTGGTAAGGAACTTGAATTGTTACATCAACCATTTAGAGTATCTACGCATGTAGGTAAGTCATTGATAGCTAGGCGGGTATATCACGATTGTGATATGATAATTTACATTCGTCACACCTTAGATAATTATAATAAATTAGAAATGGTAGAATGTGATGTTATTATGGGGATGTATTGACTAGCTTCTTGTTATGCTAATGTAGATTGTTGTAAGAAAATTGTCCACTTTTGTTGACTCAAGTCACTGCTAGTTTTGAAGATTGACAAATGTCTGACCAGTTGAACCAGGTCCATCAGAGCACACATACTTGACCTGACGAGTTGGCACACAAACCTTATATGCATAGGAGATGAATGCGATTGTGAAGTATCAATGAACAAGAAGAGTATCTTCTAATGCGAAAAGGTTGCAAATTTATAAGAGAATAGAAGTCGAATTCATCAAGGACAGAAACGAAGGAAGGAAGTTGAATTTGATATGAACTTGTTCTCCCAGGTAGAGTCGGACCAGAACTCAACTGACTTTATAAATATTTGAAGTATTCTTGCTTGAATGAAGTACGCACAAGTGCAGAAGTGAATCAAGAGCTGAAAGCAAAATTCCCAGATATTTTGCAAGCAGAATTATTGTGCGACACAAAGGCTACAAACCAGCTAGAAGAACCAGTTCCATCTGTTTATCATTGAGTCTAGTTGGTTGTAGTAAGAGTTTTAATATTGTATTTTTTCAACTTTCATAGAAGAAATTGTAATAGGTACGCATTGTTCAAGTTAGAGTTAACTTGAAGCTTGTAGAAATTAGCTAGGGGCTAGTTACTACAAAGGGATTAGAGTTAGTCCTAGGATTACAAAAGAGTTTATTTTGTAAGTCCGTTTGGCTCAGAGTTTTAGTGAAGAGTTTGAGAAAATCCTACTGAGGAGCAGGTCGTGGTTTTTTCACCTTTTGAGCCACGTTTTTTCCACGTAAAAATCTCTCTGTTTTTACTTTACTGCTTTTATTATTCCTCAACAGTAGTAGTTGGAACACCAAGAAGAACCAGGTTCTTCTATTGAGACAGCACTCGAAAATTGGGTACCACACAAAGTAACCTATCTTCTTGTGTGGTATTGACGTCTAAAACATCAATTGGTATCAGAGCAGGTTATCCTTGAAAGGCTAACACCTTGGAGAAGATCAAGATGAGTGCACCACCTGGAAATTGGGAAGGTCAATAAACTGCAAGGCCACCACTCTTCAATGGCTAGTATTACTCTTGGTGGAAAAATAGGATGAGGGACCACCTGATTGGAGAAGACTATGAACTCTGGGACATAGTCACTGATGGTCCTCTAGCTACCACGATGAAGACTTCTTAAGGTATAGATGTACCAAAGACAAGAGTTGATTGCACTGCTGAGGATCTGAAGAAATGGGAGAAGAATGCAAAGGCCAAAAAGTGGCTAGTGTGTGGACTAGGTCCAGACGAGTACAACAGAATCCAAAGCTGCACCACTGCCAAAGAGATCTGGGATACCTTGCAAGTAGCCCATGAAGGAACACCTCAGGTAAAAAGGTCAAGAGGTACTCTACTATACTCTCAGTATGAAAACTTCACTATGAAAGAAGGAGAGACTATCCAAGAGATGTACACAAGGTTCACAACCTTGACTAATGAACTGAAGTCTCTTGGAAGAGTCATTCTTGAAGAGGACAGGGTTGAGAAGATCCTAACAAGGGTCTTGCCTATTTCCTGGGAAAGCAAAATCACTGCTATCCAGGAATCCAAAAATATGGCAACCCTGAGATTAGATGAGCTGATTGGTAACCTCACTACCTATGAACTGAGAAGGCAGACAATGAAGATGGATGGTCCAAATAAGAAGAGGAGTCTAGCACTAAGAATCACTGAGGGAGCAAATCTGGAGNGAAAAAGTGGCTAGTGTGTGGACTACGTCCAGATGAGTACAACAGAATCCAAAGTTGCACCACTGCCAAAGAGATCTGGGATACCTTTCAAGTAGCCCATGAAGGAACACCTCAGGTAAAAAGGTCAAGAGGTACTCTACTATACTCTCAGTATGAAAACTTCACTATGAAAGAAGGAGAGACTATCCAAGAGATGTACACAAGGTTCACAACCTTGACTAATGAACTGAAGTCTCTTGGAAGAGTCATTCTTGAAGAGGACAGGGTTGAGAAGATCCTAACAAGGGTCTTGCCTATTTCCTGGGAAAGCAAAATCACTGCTATCCATGAATCCAAAAATATGGCAACCCTGAGATTGGATGAGCTGATTGGTAACCTCACTACCTATGAACTGAGAAGGCAGACAATGAAGATGGATGGTCCAAATAAGAAGAGGAGTCTAGCACTAAGAATCACTAAGGGAGTAGATCTGGAGGATGATGAGATGGACATGATCACCAAATAATTCAGAAACTTTCTCATGAGGAAGAAGGGCATCTCTAAAGGAGGAAACTACAACAAAGCAAAAGCTCCAGAAAGGCTAACCAACGAGGGATGCTATAAATGTGGTAAGACTGACCATCTCATCAAAAAACTGTCCTTAGTGGGAAGTAGAATAAAAAAAGGAGAGATATGAAAGAAGGAACAAGTCCAACCCAAGAAAACCACAACAAAGGCTATGGTTGCTTCTTGGGGGGGAG
>ML394412.1:20144-53727 GCA_005239525.1 Nicotiana knightiana
GCCCTGATATGGCTTCAAGAGAATCATAGTAGCAACAGGAGAGGGATTGGCTTTGGAAGTCAATTGCCCAAGTGGGATCCCAAAAACAAGTATCTCACTCTTCCTGAGAATAAAATCTGCACCCATTGTGGTAAGACTGGGCACTACAAATATGAGTGTACTGCAAAAGAGCAGGCTAGTCGAAAAAATGAGACATATGTAAAAAGGAAAAACTGTCTACCAAATTGGGCCAGGAAAAATTTGATTCATCCATTCTCTCATAGAAAAGGACCCAAACTAGTTTGGGTTCTTAAAACTAACCCCTGATTCTTTTGTAGGTTCAAGTGAGAGGAGGCAGCCAAATTTGGTATTTGGATAGTGGCTGCTCAAAGCATATGACTGGGAACATGGAACAGTTCCTTTCACTTGAAAGTCTTAAAGGAGGAAATGTCTCCTTTGGAAACGGAAAGAAAGGTGAAATTATTGGGGTTGGTAATGTAGGTAAGGATGACACGATCCATTGAACATGTGTATCTAATAGATGGATTGAAATATAGCCTGATCAGTGTATCACAACTGTGTGATAGAGGTAACCTGGTTGCTTTTACTTCCACAAAATGTTTTGTGATTAACCTGCTTACTGATAAGATTGTTTTGCATGGAAAAAGAATGAATAACATCTATGTCATAGACTTGTCCACATTTTTTGAAAATGAACTCACTTGCCTAAGTGTGTTGGACAGTGATCCCCTCCTGCGGCACAAACGACTTGGTCATGCGAGGCTAACTTAGCTTAACAAACTAGTCTCTAAGGACTTAGTGGTAGGACTTCCTAACATTAAGTTCAAGGAGGAAAAATTTTGTGAGGCACGTGCCACGGGGAAGCAGGTAAGGTCCTCTTTCAAAAGTAAGAAAATAGTCAGTACCACCATTACGTTGGAACTGGTTCATATGGATCTATGTGGTCCTATGAGAACTCTGAGTAGAGGTGGTAAGAGATATGTGATGGTGCTAGTTGATGATTNAACTAGCATCAATAAGATCTGACCACGGTATTGAATTTGAGAAAGCTAAGTTTGCTGAGTTCTGTGATGAACATGGTGTTAATCATAACTTTTATGCTCCTAGAACCCCACAGGAAAATGGGGTTGTTGAAAGGAAAAATAGAACTCTTGAAGACATGGCAAGAACCATGCTCTATCTAGCAAACTACCTCACAGTTTCTGGGCTGAAGAAATAAACACTGCTTGTTACATAATCAATAGATGCATGACCAGACCTTTGGTAGAGAAAACTCCCTATGAATTACTTAAAGGGAGAAAGCCCAACATATCCCACTTTAGGGCTTTTGGTTGCAAGTGTTTTGTGCATAATAATGGCAAAGATTCCATAGGAAAATTTGACCCCAGAAGTGATGAGGGAGTATTCTTGGGATATTCATCACATAGCAAAGTTTATAAAGTATATAATAAAAGAACTATGTGTGTAGAATAAAGTGTACATGTTGTCTTTGATGAAACTAACACTCTTGCTGAGAGATAGGGACCAGAAGATGAGGACCTTGGACTGGTGAGAAGAAGTGATCAAATTGAAGCAAACATGGAAGGTGGAACAGGTGATGGACCAGGTTCAACTACCCCAAGCAACATGACAGGGGGAATTCAACATATGCAACCTGTCACTGATCCTGCTCCACAACAACAAGACACCATGGAATTTTCTAGGAATGAACAGCTGGTACTCAAACCACATAGATATCAGAGTTCTCACCCTATTGAGAACATCATAACAGATTTGGCATCCGAAATCAAAACAAGATCATCCTTGAAAAATATGTGTGCGTTTGATGCCTTTCTATACATGATCGAACCAAAGAACATTGGGGAAGCCCTACAAGATGCTGATTGGCTAAATGCCATGCAAGAAGAGCTGAATCATTTTGAAAGAATTCAAGTATGGAACTTGGTACCCAGGCCACTAGACAGATCAGTGATTGGCACCAATTGGGTCTTAAGGAACAAGCTCTATGAGGATGGAACCGTTACAAGGAATAAGGCAAGACTAGTTGTTCAAGGGTATAGTCAAGAAGAAGTAATTGACTATGATGAGACCTTTGCCCCTGTGGAAAGACTGGAGGCAATCAGACTTCTTATAGCATTTGCTGCACACATGGAATTCACTCTTCATCAGATGGATGTTAAGAGTGCCTTTCTCAATGGCTATCTGAAGGAAGATGTATTTGTCAAGCAGCCTCCAGGTTTTGAAAGCAAGGAGTCACCTGACCACGTATACAAACTAGACAAGGCTATATATGGTCTCAAACAAGCACCAAGAGCATGGTACGAACGATTATCAAAATTCCTGCTAGAACATGGGTACAAACGAGGCAAAATTGACAGTACCTTGTTCTTAAGGGAAAAGGGTAAGGATATCCTGGTTGTGCAAATATATGTGGATGATATTATATTTGGGACGACTTCTAAAAAATTGAGCAAGGATTTGCTATGCTAATGGGAAGTGAGTTTGAGATGAGTATGATGGTGAGCTAAACTTTTTCTTAGGCTTGCAAATTAAGGAAAACCCAAATGGAACAATGATCCACCAACAAAAGTATGTGAAAGAATTGCTCAAGAAGTTTAAAATGGAAGACTCAAAAGAAATAGACACTCCCATAGCCACAACTACAAAATTGGATGTGGATGAACCTGGTTCATCTGTTGATCAGAAGCTATACAGAGGGATGATTGGGTCTCTATTATATCTCACTGCCAGCAGACCTGATATTGTGTTCAGCGTGGGACTGTGTGCTAGGTTTCAGGAAAATCCAAAGGAGTCCCACCTCACTGCAGTGAAGAGAATTTTGAGATATTTGAAAGGCACCACTGATTTGTGCCTTTGGTATCCTAAAGGTAGTAATTTCGACCTTGTAGGATATTCTGATGCTGATTATGCAGGATTCCTGGTTGACAGGAAAAGTACTTCAGGTATGGCTCACTTTCTGGGTTCATGCCTTGCGTCTTGGGCTACCAAGAAACAAAATTCAGTAGCATGTCTACTGCTGAGGCTGAATATATGGCTGCAGCCTCCTGTTGTGCTCAGTTGCTATGGATTAAGCAACAACTCATGGACTTTGGTATAGATGTGGGATAAATTCCTATTTTTTGTGACAACACTAGTGAAATTATTATGACGAAGAACCCGGTTCATCAGAGGAGAACTAAGCACATACATGTTAGGCACCATTTCCTGAGGAATAACTATGAAAAGGGAATGATCTCAATCGAATTTTGTGCTACTAATAAACAAATTGCAGATATCTTTACTAAAGCACTGAGTAGGGAGCATTTTGAGAGAAACAGTCTTGAATTAGGGATGATTAAAATCACCTGATTGAAAAAAAAATTAAAATTTTTGGCTAGAAATGCTAACATAGATAATCAGCCAGTCTAATTGTTGCTCAGCAAATGCTAACTGTAATACTCTCTTGCCATGTATTAATATGATTCTCTGGTTGCTAATGATGTTTCTCTATCTTTGTAAACTGAGGCAAATTAAGGACTTCAACACGATGAACCTGGTTCATCTGACTGACAAGGTACGTGCTCATCTCCATACAACTATTGAACTAATTACCGTCACACATGAGCAGGATTCTATCTATATTTGGTTCATTTCAAAGTCCTTGTACTAATCCCTAAATAAACCCGTTACAAGAAGTCACATCAGTACTCAATTAGCCTAGAAGTAGGGAACTCTTAACCGTCAAATCAATGACACTCCTACAATTATTAGACTTCCACTTGAATAACTTTTCTACCCATTGTATAATTAATAGCCATATCTTATATAAGGGTCATAATTACTCTCATCTTCATAAAGTAACCGTCGAACCTAGATCATTAGTCTTCAAACCCAAAAACTGATCACTCTTTATTTTCTTCCTAAACTTCACTCATAATCATGTCTTCACCACCATCTACTTCATCTTCTTCATCACCAAATCGTGATTATGATGGAGGGAATTATGAATCAGATTCAAATTCTCCATCGGTATATAGTTCTCAATCTTCAGGAAAAACCACAACCCCTGAAAACCTCCTATTCCTGAAAACCCTCTTGTTCCAAAACCCACATATAAACCTAACCCAGCCCCTCCTGGTCGTCATGTAAAGGTTCTTGCCAGAAAACCAGTGGCTTCTGGGTCACGTGCAAAATTCCTGGAGGCCATTATGCAGGCTGAAAAGGATAAGAGTTATGAATGATCCAGCGGATCTTTTAATTCATCCAACGAGGATGAAGCACCTGGTTCATCAAATTCTGAACAAGGTAATCTCGAGGCAATTTCTCATTCTGGTAATGCTGAGAACATGTTTGTTCTGGTTGGGTCGGTAGTAGATGTTGAAGTGCCTAGTAGGCAAAGAAAAATGGAAAAAATTAAAGTGCTTGAGGGAAAGGGATTTGGGGAGGATGGTACTACATTGACTATTTGTGGTTCCATTCCTGAGAAGGTTGGAGAAGATATCATAGAGATAGGGGGAAGTGTAGTCGAGGAAGCAGCGACATGTCTAGAAAGCTTACAGAAAGGAGTAGATGAACCTGGTTCATCTGGGGATGAAATGTTGGATGAAAGGCTACGGAAACTGGGGGAGTCCTATAACCCCAAGAAAAGAAGCACTCAGAAGTCCAAGAAGGATGCTACCCCAGTTCCTTCCAAGAAGAGGAGAACTTCTGTAGTTGCTGATGCTCTTGTTCCTAAGGTGCGTGCTACACGTAGTGCTGTGAGAGAGGAAGAAGAACTGTTTGAGAAGGCTCTGCTTGAGAGCAAGAAAAAGAGAGCTGCAAAGGGAAAGGCTAAAGTGGGAGAGACTGTGGAGGCTGTTGTTGTTGAAGAGGATGCGATGGACCTGGTCCATCATGAGGAGCAGACTGCTCCTGTTGTGGTTGAGGCACCAAAATCAAAAAGGGCTAAGGCTTCTTCGAAGAAGTCAGCTACAGTGTCTACAACACTTACAAAATCTGTTAAAAGAACCAGGTCTAAGGCAAGAAAAGTGAAGGTTGTTGAAAAAGATGATGATAGAGAGTGGAGTGGAGAAGATGAGGGGGAAGTTGGTGAGGTGACTACTGACAAAATTACCTTGTTTGGTAAAAGAACAATTCTGAAGGGAAAGTTGTTGAAGGATCTTGAGGAACCTGGGATGAGATACCTGCTGGACACACTGGATGTTCAGGGGTGGAAGAACATGGTTCTTCATATTGACGGAAGGTTGGCTAGAGCTGAACTGGTGGAATTCATGGGTAATGCAGTGGTCAAAGACGGCAGGGCCACTACCATAGTCAAAGGAACTCAAGTCTCCTTTGATGCTAAAGAACTTGGAGAAATTCTGCAAATTTCTGCTGAGGGCTACGAGGATTACACTAGTTAAATATGGCCTAGTTTCGCTGGGATGGCCTCAGCAATCAATATTACCAGATTCTTCAGTGACAATGAAAGGGAAATTGAACCCAGACCAGTCAAACAAAGTGAAATGAAGCCAGAACACAAGTTTCTCTTCGAGTTTGTCATCAAATTCTTGCTTCCAAGACAAGAAAGAAGGCACATAGCCAACTATATGGATCTGACCTTGATGGAATGCTTGTTTAGGGGTAAGAAGATAAATTGGCCAGCCTTCATCATCCAACTCTTGGACAGAATTGTGAATGGAACAAAAGCACATGCAATTCCATATGGCTTTATTCTGACTACTGTGCTTGCTCATTTTGATGTTCCCGTGAAAAAGGATGAGATGGCTACTGCCAAGGACTATTTTGGGAAGGATACTTTGCTGACTTGTGATTATACTGTCAATGTTCCTACAGATGAACCTGGTTCATCTAGGAAGCAGCCTGTCAACAACAAAGTTCGAACTCTGGTGCAGGAAAGAGAGATCAAGGATATGGAGATCCTTCGTTTGAAGTCTTGTCTAATTGAGGTTGAAGCTGAGCGAGATGCTCTCAAGCTGATTTAGCAAAAGAGAAAGAAAAGAACGAGGGTGTTCTTAATCAGATGCTTTCTCTTCTACAAACCAAGACCATAACCTCCTCTGCACCTTCCAATCCTCAGGCTGTCCAGAGCTTCCAAAACCCCTCTTTACACTAGTTGTTCCGTTTCTTTTATCTTTATTATGTTTTGCACATGGTTAGGGCTGTTTTTGTTTTGTTTGTATGGTGTTTGATGTACGTTCCTAAACAATGAAGTTTTGTTGTTTTGTTATTGACTTGTCTCAATTTCTTAAATAACTTACATTTATTGGTTACTTATGATGATTAATCATGTTTGCACCTGCAGTTACCTCAATGGCCATGAGTAATTGTTAACAAAACTGGTGAGTTTATCATTTTGCAAACTTTTCGATGATGGTGAAAGGGGGAAAGAAAAAGTGCTTTTATATTTCAGCTTTTTATATTTCAAGTGATATTATAACCTAATGAACCTGATTTCTCTATGATAAATGCTTAAAAACATACAAAGTGTTTGAGTTATATACTGGGAGAAGCACAAAATTTGTCATCATCAAAAAGGGGGAATTTGTTGACTCAAGTAACTACTACTTTTGAAGATTGACAAATGTCTGACCAGTTGAACCAGGTCCATCAGAGCACACATACTTGACCTGACGAGTTGGCACACAAACCTTATATGCATAGGAGATGAATGCGATTATGAAGTATCAATGAACAAGAAGAGTATCTTCTAATGCGATAAGGTTGCAAATTGATAAGAGAATAGAATTCAAATTCAGCAAGGACAAAAACGAAGGAAGGAAGTTGAGTTTGTTAAGAACTTGTTCTCCCAGGTAGAGTCGGACCAGAACTCCACTGACTTTATAAATAATTGAAGTATTCTTGCTTGAATGAAGTACGCACAAGTGCAGAAGTGAATCAAGAGCTGAAAGCAAAATCCCAGATATTTTGCAACCAGAATTATTATGCGACACAAAGGCTACAGACCAGCTAGAAGAACCAGTTCCATCTGTTTATCATCGAGTCTAGTTGGTCGTATTAGGAGTTTTAATATTGTATCTTTTCAGCTTTCATAGAAGCAATTGTACTAGGTACGCATTGTTCAAGTTAGAGTTAACTTGAAGCTTGTAGAAATTAGCTAGGGGCTAGTTACTACAAAGGGATTAGAGTTAGTCCTAGGATTACAAAAGAGTTTATTTTGTAAGTCCGTTTGGCTCAGAGTTTTAGTGAAGAGTTTGAGCAAATCCTACTGAGGAGTAGGTCGTGGTTTTTTCACCTTTTGAGCCAGGTGTTTTCCACGTAAAAATCTCTGTGTTTTTACTTTACTGCTTTTATTATTCCGCAACAGTAGTAGTTGGAACACCAAGAAGAATCAGGTTCTTCTATTGAGACAGCACTCGAAAATTGGGTACCACACAAAGTAACCTATCTTCTTGTGTGGTATTGACGTCTAAAACATCAACTTTAACTTCCCAGGAGACCCCATCATCGAATGGAGGGTAATGTTGCAGCACCTAAAGGGAAGTTTATTTCATACCTTAAGACTCGGAAGATTATCTCGTAAGGATGTATTTATTATTTAGTGTGAGTGCAGGATACGGAGGCAAAGCAACCAACCCTCGGTCGGTCTTGGTTGTTAATGAATCTCCCGATGTGTTTCCTGATGAGCTCCCAGGTATTCCTCCTAAGAGAGAGAGAGATCGAGTTTGTTATCGACGTGCTTCCTGATACGCAACCGATATTTATCCCTCTGTGCAGGATGGCTTCTGTCTAGTTGAAGGAATTGAAATCTCAATTGAAAGATCTTTTAGATAAGGGTTTTATCCTACCTAGTACTTCCCCGTGGGGACCCAGTGTTATTTGTTCTTAAGGAAGACGGTTCATTGAGGACGTGAATTGATTACCAACAGCTGAATAAGGTAACAATTAAGAACAAGTATCCACTTCTAAGGATCGACGATTTGTTTGACCAATTGCAAGGTTCTAAGTATTTCTTGAAGATCGATCTCAGATTTGGGTATCACTAGTTAAGAATCAAGGAAGAAGATATCCCAAAGACAACCTTTCAAACCGGATATAGCCATTATGAGTTCCTTGTTATGTCTTTTGGCCTAACCAATGCACCAATGATATTTATTGATCTGATGAATCGGGTGTTCAAACCATTTTTGGATATCTCATGATCGCATTTGTATATGATATTTTGGTATTTTCTTAATCAAGAGCGGAATATGCATAGTATTTGTGAATGGTTTTATGCACGCTCTAGGATTGTAAATTGTATGCTAAGTTTACCAAATGTGAGTTCTAGTTTATCTCGACGGATTTTCTTGGGCATATAATATCCGACGAAGAAATTAAGGTCAATAACCAAAAGATCAAAGCAGTTAAGAATTGACTAAGGCCCACAACTCCTGTGAAGGTACGTAAATTCTTGGGCTTAGCTGGCTATTACCAAAGGATCATGGAGAATTTCTCATCCATTTGTTCCCCATTAACAAAGTTAAATCATAAGGCAACTAAATTCCAGTGGAGCAATGATTGTAAAAGAAGTTTCCAAGAGTTAAAGGATAAACGAACCTCAACACCAGTTTTAGCTCTCCCTAAAGGATCAGTAGGTTATATTATTTATTGTGATTCTTCTAGAGTGCGGTTGGGAAGTGTTTTGATGCAACACAATAGATTTATTGCTTATGCTTCAAGGAAACTGAGAAAGCATGAGCAAAATTACCTGACTCATGACCTTGAATAGCAGGTGTTATATTTTCTTTGAAAATATGGCTTCATCATATGTATGGGGTTCATGTGTACATATTTATGGACCATAAGAGCTTGCAATACCTATTCAAGTAAAAAGAATTGAATTTGAGACAACGAAGATGGCTTTAATTATTGAAAGACTATGATGCTGATATTTTATACCATTCGGTAAGGCGAATATTGTAGTTGATGCATGAAGTTGGAAATCAGTAGGTAGTTTGAAGCATGTGAAGACTGATAAACTATACATAACTAAAGATGTGTACCAATTGGATAATTTAAGTATGCGATTTCTTGATACCGATGACAGAGGATCCATAGTTTGAAATGCTGCTGAATCCTCGCTAATAGCAGAAGTTAAAATATGACAATTCGATGATCTAGTCTTGGTCAAAATAAGAGAAAGCATTCCCTTTCAGAGGAAGCCAGTGTTCGAGCATTCTGAGGATGAAATCTTAGATATAGGAACCGATTATGTGTTCCCAATGTCGGGGGATTC
Organism: Nicotiana knightiana; assembly: GCA_005239525.1. Lineage (NCBI taxonomy): Eukaryota > Viridiplantae > Streptophyta > Magnoliopsida > Solanales > Solanaceae > Nicotiana > Nicotiana knightiana. The sequence goes on from ML394412.1 coordinate 29,383, forward strand.
CAAGGACAAGTTCGAGGAGATTCACCAACCTCGATACTTTGTTCTTTTGGGTTAAACCAAGAACGTTGTTGAATACGTTTCTCAATGTCCAATTGCCAACAAATTAAGGTTGAACACCAAAACCCAGGAGGATTGCTTTGAAAAAGGGAAATTTCGACATGGAAATAGGAGATAATCAACATGGCTTTTGTTACCGGGTTACCATGTTCACGCCAAAAGCTTGATTCCATATGGGTTATTGATGATCGAATCACCAAGTTAGCTTATTTCCTATCTGTTAAATTTTCCTTCTCGGCTGAGGATTATGCTAAGTTATATATTAAGGAAATAGTACGACTTCACGGAGTTCTGATTTCGATTATATCGGACAGAGGTGCCCAATTTATAGCTAATTTCTTGAGAGAATTCCAAAAAGGATTGGAAATGAGGATCAATGTAAACAGAACATTTCATGCTCAAACAGACGGCCAAGCCGAGCGCACCATTCGAACACTAGAGGATATGTTATGAGCCTATATTTTAGACTTCAAAGGTAGTTAGGAAGATCATCTACTGCTCTTCGAGTTTTCTTACAACAATAGCTATCATGCTAGCATTCAGATGGCACCATGTGAGGCTTTATACGGGCGAAAGTGCAGATCTCCTATCGGGTGGTTAAAGGTTGGTGAAACAAAATTATTGGGTCCTCTTCTGGTGGAACAGGCGGTAGAAAAGTTGAATATGATTCAAAATCTATTATTGACTACTTAAAGAGACATAAATCCTACTCGAATAACCGTTGTTGAGATTTAGAAGTTTTGGTGAGAAACTGGGTATTCTTAAAGGTATTGCCTATGAAAGACGTGATGAGATTTGGAAAGAAAAGTAAACTCAGACCCTTGTATATCAGACCATATTGGATAATTCAGAGGATCAGCCAAGTGGATTATAAGCTTGAGTTATCTCCAGAATTGAGAGCAGTGCACCTGGTATTCCATGTGACCATGTTCGTAAATATTTGGTTGACCCATCTCGCATTTCCCACATTGAATATGTTCAAATCACTATGAATTTATCTTATGAGCAAATTCCAGTGGCTATCAGTGATTATCAAGTGCGCAATCTGCAAACCAAAGAGGTAGCTTCAGTTAAAGTTCTTTAGAAGAACAACAATATATCATCAATGACATGGGAAGCTGAAGAAGACATGAAATCCAAATACCCTCATTTGTTTCATACTCGAGAAGGTGAATGCTAAAAATGCTATAGTAGGTATTGCTTAATGTACCATGAAGAGTGATTGAAGAATTTTGAAAAAAAATTTGTGATTAAACATTTGAGGAAGAATGTTCCAATGAGGGATGATGTTACACCCCCCGCTTTTACCATCCCATGAAAAAGAGTAATTTATAAAGTTTTAGCACAACCAATCAGTCGACGACATGTTATGGGGACAAAGGGTGTGATTACGCCTCATCACATTGTGCTAGCTGCCCCACCGGGCGCAGTGGCCGGTGCGAGGCGACCTGTTTTGCACTTTGGGTTGTAGGACTTTGAGATATACTATATAAAACGGTACAAACTCTTTCACGTACTGCACACCTTACTAGCTCTAAGTTTTTCCCGAAAATTCTCTCAAGCTCTTTCTCAGAAATCTTAAACGATTCAAGGCTAGAATTTAAGGTGAACTTTGTGAAGATTAACATAAAGAAGCTTGTGATCATTACTGTATCATCTATATTTGTGTTGCACTAATTTTGGAAATTCCTTGAAAGAGAGAACAATCATCATAGAAGCATAAGAATCCAGAAAGTGTAATTAGTTCCTTCAACAAGGTACGTAAGGAAAATCTCCTTTCGTGATATGACGTGATATAAGAATATAATTCTATTTGACCCTTATGGTTAAAGCCTAAATTGGTCTTAGTTCTTCTTGAAACACCGTTCATGTTCTTGTATGTTCTTCATCAGTGGCATTTCCTATCCAATCTAAGATGTTTCTAGATAATATCATGAGGTTGTGAAATGTAGTTCATTCTGAGTCTAACATTGATGTCTCTTATAATTAACTTTGCATTATAGTTTCATATCTATATTTTTTTATTAATCGAGCCCTGATGAAGCCGTATATAGAATAATATGTTAGATATTATAATCGAATCTTAATGAAGCTGGGTACGAAGAGATATATCAAGAAATATCACCGAGTCTCGATAAGGCTAGGTATGGAATAATGTGTTAACATGAGATTAACGAATACCCTTAAGACCAGGCACAACCGAGACCTCTTGAGGCCGGGTACAATGTGATGAAAGCATGAGACTTTAGCGAGACCTCTTCGAGGACGGGTATGATATGACATGATATTCCCAATAGAGCGGCAGATTAATATTACATTATATGATATTTAATGTATGGCCCCGATGAGTGGCTAGAATTTTACAAGACTTGTATGCACCATGGTACGTGGTTACTACTCTACCGTGTACGCCCTTGGTGGCGTGTCTTCGGTACTCAGGTTGAAGTATGTACTCGTATCTCTAATGTTATGTCATTGGTTCACATTTAAATTATTAGCTTCACATGCTCAGTATATCTTCCGTACTGATGCCCCTTTTCTTTTGGATTTTATGTTCATGCCCACTGGTACAGATAGACCCGGTGACATCCCTCCACAATAGGGTGCTCATTTCCACGGTTGTTTAGCGCACTCCATTTCTCCGAAGTAGCTGTACAAAAGTTAATAGGTATTGCAGTACGTGTCTAGTATTTTGGGGTATGATGGGGCCCTGTCCCGACCAAGTTATGTGTTAGTGGTACTCTTAGAGCCTTGCAGACTATTTTCATATGTCTGTGTAAATATTGACTATGACTCTGTTGGAAATGGATGTACGTATATACGTGTATACATATACATACATACATATACACACACACACAACACACACACACACTCCTAATGTTAAGATTTCTTCCCCAGATGATTATGAACATTTCTTAATTTTGATATCATACTAGTAGGCCTGGTCGGCCCAAATTCATAATAAAAGGTGTAAATGTGGATGTTGGTTTGCACGGGCCTTTGGTCGTCATATGCCAGTCGCACCTTCCGAGGTTGAGGTGTGACAACTTTCATGGTGTGCCTGTGTCTATCATCTCGGACCGAGGCACTCAATTTAATTTGCACTTCTAGAGAATTGTTTAGCATGAGTTAGGCATGTAGGTTGAGTTGAGTACTGTATTTCAGCCTCAGACGGACGAGCAGTTTGAGGAGACCATTAAGAATTTTGAGCATATATTGAGGACATGTGTTATCAATTTTTAAGGCCATAGGGATTAGTTTCTACCAACGGAGTTTGTATGCAACAACAACTATCAGTTGAGCATCCATATAGCTCTGTATGAGGCCTTATATGGGAGGCAATTTCATTATTCATTTGGTGGTTTGAGCATGGTGAGACTAGATTGTTGGGCACAGATTTAGTTCGTGATACTGTGGAGAAGGTAAACGTGATTTAGGAGCTGCTTCGTAAAGAGCCTTCTAGGAAAAAAAGTTATGCTAATAGGAAAGATCATGATGAGGCTTCCATGAAGGGTGAAAAGGTTCTTCTCCAAGTTTTGCCTATAGGCGTGATGAGATTTGGGAAGAAGAGCAAGTTTATCCCACGGTATATTGGTCTATCAGTCACAGTGTAATTGGATGAGAATCTAGCTTGTGAAGAAGAGCCCGTGGCTATTTTGGATAGGCGGGTTCGGAAGTTGAGATCTAAAGATATTGCATCAGTGAAAATTCCATGGAAAGGCCAACTGGTCGAGGAGGCGACTTGGGAGACCAAGCATGATATACGAAGCAGATATCCTCATCTTTTTGACATCCGATATATGATTTTAAACATGTTCAACATTTGTTTAAGAGGGGGGTGGGGTTTAACAACCCAGCCAGTTGTTTTGTGTATTTGATCCTCGCTTCCCTATTTGATAGTTTTTGTATGCTTATTTGTTATTTTATGACTTGGGGGATGGTTGATTCGGTTCTGGGGAGGTTCTGGAGTGAGTTATAACATTTAGTTCCATTATTGGAAGCTTAAGTTGTAAGAATTGACCAAGATAAAACTTTTTTCCCAAAACAACCTCAGATTTGTGATTTGATGGTTCCAATAGGTTCGTATTATGATGTTGAAATTAGATGTATATTCGTATTTGGATTTGGTTGGTTCCTAGGATGTTTCGGATCTATTTGCCGAAAGTTGATAATTTAAACTTTTGAAAAGTTCACAAGATTGACGGGGGTTGACTTTGATGGTATCGGTTCAGATTGTTGTTTCAAAACTTGAAATAGGTTCGTTTTCTTATTCCGTTGTAGTTTCTCATGATGCCGTACTACCAGTTTTCAGGATTCTTTATTCTACCTTTTTGCTTATGTTGATTTATTTATAATTGTCACGACCCAAAATCATCATAGGTCGTGATGGAGCCTAACCTGCTTGCTAAGCTAGCCAACACACATAAACAAATAAACTAAATAGGATGTAAAAATAACTGACAGATATAAGACATAAGATGAAACATAAATAATTCCAAATACTCATACATCACTAACAAATCCCCAAAGGCTAGTGTCAAGAGTCAATAGGCAACTAAGAATACATGCAAGACTGAATCTTGATACAAGTATTGTTTGAAGGAAAGAACAGTAGACAAAAGCAAATAGACAAATACTTCATAAGATGTGAATAAATCTGTAAAATATCTCACAAAGAGTCCTCGCCAAATTCCGCTAGGCCTTCTCTCGAGCCACACTAATAATAAAACTCAAAACCTGCACAAAATATTCAAAATTCTAGTATGAGTACAAAACTACGGTACTCCGTATGTATCAAATCTAGCCTCTTAGAAGTAGTGGCGAGGGGTCGAAACTAATACCTACTAACAGTCCAATAAGCAAGTGAAAGTATAAGTAGAACAAGAAATAAGGCATTATCATCAAATAGTTACAAAGTTAAACACACTAAATTCGAAATTTAGACATGTTTTTCAGACAAAGGGATACAATACGATATCAAATATTTCGATCCTTTTTATAATCATGATATGAGTCCATCAACACTTATATAAAAGTTACTACATGAATCTAGCATGCAAATGCATGCCCATGAACCACTCTCAATACCTCATAGCACAAACCCAAATACCTAACAGTGTCCAAGTTTCCAAACTAAGCACCAATCTGGGTGCCTGTGCTCAGAGGGCCCAAAGTGACATGGGTAATCACCTAACTCTGGAGGGACAAATCCATATCTAAGCACTGTTGCACGTGCAATCCGATCCAATTTTTTTACCGTTGCAGCGTGCAACCCGATCCAATTATAATACCATCAATAATCAATATGCGCTCACAATATTCTTAGTGCAAAAATTTTCAAAGTTTATCAATATCCAACTCTCCAACTCATTAATATGCGTATGAAATAATATAATAAAAATGCACCAAGACATCATAATAAAATGCGGATGAATAGTTGCATGGATAAGATATGGTTATAGCTAATTATGTATTTTTGCTTTTCATAACAGTTCAATATACTTAATTAACATTCTTATGTATGATCATGACATCAATAAGAGCCAAGTAAGCTAATAGCCATTAAATCATAAATCAAGTAAATCAATCGTATGAGTACGATAAAATTTTAAAGCTCTACGTGGTAAAAGAAGCCTTTCATGTCCAAGTCAACAAGTCATAACCTACCATAGTCTTCAATCATGATTAATATTCATCAAGTAATCATAAAATCAAAAAATTATGGATAAACAAGTCACATAGTCCAAATTAGGCATATCATGAGTCTAACTCTATCCGGATATGGTCATAACCTAGCTACGCATATACGGCCGTCACCTCGCATTTAAATGGCACCTAAATTAAGTAACAAGTAGAAAATAAATCACATATGGGGATAATCACTCTTATAAGAATATATAAGAGCCTTACTTCCATCGGGGAATAACTTCAACCTACCAAAACTGCGTTTCCCTTCAAATCTACCTCTAAATGACTCGAATCTAGTCAAATATTTCTTAAATGAGGCGATATAAGTTATATAAATCAATCCTAAACAATAAAGATTCAACGTTTAATCAAATTTCAAAAAGTCAACAAAAGTCAACTCGAGCCCACATAGTCAAAATCCGAGTCTAGGGGTAGATCCTATTGATTCTAGCTCTAGGTCTCAAAAACTCCAATTTATCTTGTTCAAATCCATGTTTTGATGTTAAATCGAGTGATATATTCATGTATAAATCATACATTTAGGTTAGAATCACTGACCCCAACGTTGTACGTGAAACCCTATCCTCAAACCTCTCAAAACAAGCTCCAAAACTTGAGAAATAAAATAAAAATCATAATACTCGGCCTTAAATAGCGTCCGAAAGTAGATGACAGAAAAGTAGACTAGGTGACACACATTTGCTTCACGGTCCGCAATTTGATTCGCGGACCGCATATACATCACATAACAGAATATTCCCAAAAGTCTGCGCCCTCTTCTGGTAAAATGGCCATAACTCTATGTACAAAAGTCGGAATGGAGAATGGTTTAAACTACCAAAAATTAGAATAAAAGCGCTTTAACCTCATAAAAATATCATCCCAAAAATCTTTATATATTGGAAGAAATTCTCTTTTGAAGTAAAACCATATGTATAAAAGTCTTTTTTCAGCAACTCAATTATTTCGAAACTTGCTCCAAATGCGCCGAAACTCAATCGAGCCCCTCAGAACCCCATCCAATCATTCCTACAAGTCCAAATACCCTATATGAACTTTTCCAAAGCCTAAAAACACCTACAGGAATATCTCAACAAAGAATCGAGGCTCAAACGGAATTGAATTTCTCTTAAGTTCTTAAATCTTCACTCTTTTAAAAGAGTGTCCGAATCATACTTAGACACTTCAGATTACTTCCAAAATTTGTACACAAATTCAATTCAACTATACAAAACTATGCACAGTCTCAGAACACTAATCGGAATCCAATAACATTAAAGTCAATTCTAGTTCAAACTTACGAACTCTTAAGTTCTTCAAATTGCCAACTTTCGACAATAGTGTTGAATCCTTCTAGGACCTCCAAAACCAAATATAAACATATGACCAAGTCCAAAATTAGTATACAAACCTATTGAAACCATCATAATCTAATTTCGAGTTCATTTACCCAAAAGTCAAACGTCAACTCTTGCAACTTAAAGCTTTCAAATAGGAACTAAGTTTTCCAAATCAGTTCCAATCCTTATAATCCATTTCAACCATGAATGTAAGTCATAAACCACCAAATGCAACTAGGGTATGTACCTAATGAGGAAATGAGGTGAAAAAACTCAAACGACCGGTTGGGTCGTTACATTCTCCTCCACTGAAATATACTTTCTTTCTAGAACATGCCAAGAACTCTTTCGAAAATGTCACTCCGCTAAGAGAAAATCTTCAAACACATTCACACGGTGACCTCATGTCATCTTCAAATAGATGATGTCATTAACATTACTTCAAATGAGAATTTCTCCACCAACTGTAGCTTACAAGATGATAAACTTATCTTTAACACTTGAAACTTCTTACAAAATCTGCTTCTTTCATATTCTCATCGTTACCATACAAATGAACTGTCACGATCCAAATTCCCAACCTTAGGGATCATGATGGCGCCTAACACCACACTTTCTAGGCAAGACAATGTTAGAACTTGATTAGCCATTTTCCTTTGAATATTTACTTAAACACAATGAGACAATTCAAAATAAACTAAATCTAATAACCAATGAATAATCTCACGAATAAAATAGTAAGTGAATAATTAAATCGAGCCACGAATTAACTATATATCTATAAGACTACCCAGGGTCTGGTGTCATAATTCACGAACCACTAAGAATACTACAAATAATGGGCTAACAGAATTATGTATTTGTTTTTTAATGTAATAAAACAGTGTCTATAAAATTAAGAGAAGACCCCAGGAATCTGCGAACGTCAGCAAATCTACCTCGTGTCTCAGAATGATGATGTCAGGTACTAAAATCTCCTAACTCTGGCTGGTACCTGGATCTGCACAAAAGAGTGCAAAGTGTAGTATCAGTACAATCGACCCCATTGACTGAGTACATGCCAAGCCTAACCTCGACAAAGTAGTGACTAGGCTAAGGCGGGGCAATTATAACATAACCTGTGACAATATATATAACACAACAAGAATGAAGTAATAATAAACTAAATAACCAGTAACTTGTAACAGTAAATAAAAAAACAACTCGGATAACTTCTCCAGATATCAGCTATAATCAAACCTTCTCAAAATTCCAAGTTTCAATTTAAATCACAGTAAATCAGAGTATGAAAACCTTTTTAATAAAACTGAAAGTTTTCCAAATCCTTATTTTTGAAAATCAATAAAACATAAATATTCTCCCTTATCGCTCCTTGTTGCGGCGCGCAACCCGCTCCCACCTATCCACCCTTATTGCTCCTCCCTGTATATATATCACCCTTATTTCTCATGTTGTGGCGTGCAACCCGGTCCCACATGTCCACCCTTATCACTCCTTGTTGCGACGTGCAACCCGCTCCCACCAGACAATCACATCACTTTATTTATAAAAAATTTTACAATTCAGGTCAAAACCTTTCACAATAGTTTTGTCTCAACAATTTTAAACAGAAAGTTGTACAACTCACGAACTTCATCAATTATCATTTCACAATGAAACCAACTGGAACATATACGTTCGCGATGCTTTGCGCCCTGATGACCATCGCGATCATGGCCCAATGGTCGCGTTACCGAAGAACAAATTGAGGCTTCCTTCGCAGGCCCACTTACTCATCGCGTTAGCGTAAGTCAGCACGCGTTCGCGAAGGGTACCCCACAAATTCTTCGCGTTCGCAGCCCAGGCTTTGCGTTCGCAAAACACAAAATGACCCCTGGTACATTTTACTCTATGCGATCGTGGGAGAAGCTTCGCGATCACGAAGAGGAACGCACCAGTGCACTAGAATAGCTATTACACCAGATTTTTACAAGTTCAAAACAACCCGAAGCCTACCCGAAACTCACCCAAGCCCTCGGGGCTCTAAACCAAACATACACGCAAGTCGAAAAACTTTATACGGACTTGCTCGTGCAATAAAATCACAAAAATAACACCTAAAACGACGAATTTAACCTCAAAGCTCATGATTTTCTCAAGAACACTTCGAATTCACTATTTTCTCAACCAGACGTTTCGAATCACGTCAAATCAACTCCGATTCTCACCAAATTTCACAGTTAAATATCATAACAAACCTATATCGAGCTCCGAAACCAAAATATGGGCCTGATACCAACGGTTTCAAACATTAATTCATTTCTTTATTTCCTTAAAAATCCAGCAAAACAATTTTCTTTAAAAGTTGATTTCTAAGGCTAGGGACCTCGGAATTCAATTCCGGGCATACGCCCTAGTCCCATATTTTACTGCGGGCCTCACGGGATTGTCAGAACACAGATCCGGGTCCATTTTCTTAGAATATTAACCAAAGTCAACTAAAACTAAAATTTAAATTCCAAAAATTACAATTTCTCATATTTTCACATAAAATCCTTCTGGTTTCACGCCTGGACTGCGCACGCAAATTGAGGTAATTAAAATTAGTCTTTTTAAGGCTAATGAGCCTGCAATAGAGTCTTAATTCGTAAAATGACCCTTTGGGTCATCACAATCTCCACCTCTAAAACAAACGTTCGTCCTTGAATGAACATAGAAAATTACCTGAATTGGCAAACAAGTGTGGATATCTGCTCTGCATGACCGAATCGGACTCCCAAGTAGCTACCTCAACGGGCTGACCTTTCCACTGCACTCGAGCTAAAGGATAACTCTTTGACCTCAACTGACGAACTTGCCGGTCTAAAATCGCTATTGGCCCTTCCTCATAAGTTAAATCATAGTCCAATTGGACAGAGCTGAAATCTAACACATGGGACGGGTCACTATGATATTTGAGCATAGACACATGAAATACCGTATGAACTGAGGATAACCCTGGAGGCAACGCAAGTCTGTAAGCTACCTCCCCCACTCTATAAAGAATCTCAAATGGCCCGATATACCTAGGGCTTAACTTACCCTTCTTCCCAAATCTCATAACACCCTTCATGGGCGATACCCAAAGTAATACCCTCTCTCTAACTATGAATGCCACATCACAAAACTTACGGTCGACATAACTTTTTTGCCTGGACTGTGCTGCACGAAGTCGATCCTGTATAATCTTGACCTTGTCTAAGGCCTCTAGAACTAAGTCTGTACCTAATAGCCGAGCCTCTCCGGATCAAACCAACCAACTGGAGACCTGCATCGTCTACCATATAATGCCTCATAGGGAGCCATTTGGATGCTCGGCTGGTAGCTGCTATTATAGGAAAACTCCACTAATGGCAAGAATTGATCCCAAGAACCTCCAAAGTCAATAACACAAGTGCAGAGCATATCCTCTAAAATCTTAATAGTATGCTCGGATTTCATGTCCGTCTGAGGATGGAATGTTGTGCTCAACTCAACTCGGGTACCCAACTCTCGCTGAACTACCCTCCAAAAGTGCGAGGTAAACTGCGTACCTCGATCAGAAATGATAGACACGGGCACACTGTGAAGGCGAACAATCTCTCGAATATATACCTCTGCCAATCGCTCCGAAGTATAAGTACTTGTTAATGGAATGAAATGTGATAATTTATTCAGCCTATCCACAATAACCCAAACGGCATCAAACTTTCTCTGAGTCTGTGGGAGGCCAACAACGAAGTCCATAGTGATACGATCCCACTTCCACTCAGGAAATCTCTATATGCTGAAGCAAACCACCGGGTCTCTGATGCTCATATTTCACCTGTTGGCAATTCAAGCAACGAGCCACATAAGCAACAATGTCCTTTTTCATACTTCGCCACTAGTAGTGCTACCGCAGGTCTTGGTACATCTTGGAAGCACCCGGGTGAATAGAATACTTAGAACTGTGAGCTTCTTCAAGAATCAACTCACGAAGTCCATCAATATGGGGCACACATATACGACCCTGCATCTTCAACACATCGTCATCTCCAAATGCAACTTTCTTGGAACCACCGTGCCAAACTATGTCCCTAAGGACCATCAAATGTGGGTCAACATCCTGTCGATTGCTGATACGCTCAAATAAGGAAGACCGAGCGACTGTACAAGCTAAAACATGGCTGGGCGAAATATCCAACCTCACGAACTGATTAGTCAAAGTTTGAATGTTTGAATCTAACGGTCACCGACTGGAATAAATGCAAGGCTTTCTATACTCACTGTCTTCCTACTCAATGCATCGGCCACCATATTGGCCTTTCCCGGATGATACAATATAGTGATGTCATAATATTTCAATAACTCTAACCATCTCCTCTGTCTCAAATTAAGTTCCTTTTGCTTGAACAAATACTGAAGGCTATGATGATCCGTGTAAACCTCACATGGCACGCCATAAAGATAGTGCCTCCAAATCATCAGCGCGTGACAATGGCTGTCAACTCTAAGTTATGGACATGATGATTCTTTTCATGAATCTTTAACTGCCGAGACACATATGGTATCACCCTTCCATCTTGCATCAATACTTCTCCCAACCCAACACGGGAAGCATCACAATATACCGTGAAAGATCCTGAACCTGATGGTAACACCAATACTGGCGCTGAAGTCAAAGTTGTCTTGAGCTTTTGAAAGCTCGCCTTACACTCGTGTGACCATTTAAATGGGACACCCTTCTGAGTCAATCTCTTCATCGGGGCTGATTAGATGAGAAACACTCCACAAAATTACGGTAGTAACAAAGTTGACGAAAATAATTAGACATGGAGGCATCAATGATCATAAAACAATTTAAGCCAGGAATCAAATAAATTAGAAATAAGGAAGGGACCATGTTCAACAAATAATTTAGTGGTGCATAGATAGTCGTCACCTTACCTATACACCACACACATGCCAATTCACATAGCATTTAAGTTGGGAATTCATATTCCCTCGAGACAAGGTTAAACCAAGAACTTACCTCGAATTCGTAGGCCACTCACTGCTCAATAACTGCTTTTCTTTTAGAATTTACCTCTAACCTGCTCGAATATAATCATAATTAGTTTAATATCATTAGTTTATGCTAAAGGAACTAACTTTACTGAAAAATTATTGTTTTCCTAAGTTTTCTCAAAAAAAAAGTTAAAAATCGACCCCAAGCCTGCTTGGTCCAATCTCGGGGTTCGGACCAAATTCTATTTACCCATTCACCTCCGAGACCGAATATGTAATTAGTTTCTAAATCCGAACCCAATTCGAGGTCAGAATTCTATATTTATAAAATTCCCTAATTCTACCCATACCCCCGATTTCTACCATGAAAGTTTTTGATTTTTGATTGAAAAATGATGAAAAACATTGGGTAATTGAAAGAGAAAAGTTTAGAATTGTTTAACAACACTTTGGGGATGAACTTGTGGGTTGAAAATCACCTCTAGGTCTTTTTAGTTCTATAAATATGAAGAAAAGAGGTTCTGCCCGTTTTAAATCTGTTTTTATATGGTTGGGCAGGCCTTCATCGCGTTCGCAATGAGCCTGCCGCGTTCGTGTAGAGTCAGGCCCAAATGGCCTTCACGTTAGTGAGGAATTGAACACGTTCATGATGCTTTGAGACCTGATGACCATAGCGATCACGACCCAATGGTGGCGTTCGCGTAGAACAAATCGAGGTCCCCTTCCCAGGTTCACTTACTCATCGCGTTCGCATAAGCCAGCATGCGTTTGCGAAGGGTACCCCACCAATGCTTCGCGTTCATGGCCCAGACTTAGCATTCGCGAAGAAAAAAATGACCCCCAATACATTTTACTCTACGTGATCGCGGGAGAAGCTTCACGATCGCGAAGAGGAACGCACCAGTGCACCACACAGTTATTACACCAGATTTTTACAAGTTAAAAACATCCCGAAGCCTACCCGAAAGCCAAACTGAAGAAGCTCCGGACTTCTGTGGCTGTAGTGGTTCTAGGCCAGTTTCTGACTGCCTCAATCTTCATAGGATCTACCCGAATACCCTCTGCTGATACGATGTGACCCAAGAAAGCCACTGAATCTAACCGGAATTCACACTTTGAAAATTTTGCATACAACTGATTATCTCTCAAATTCTGAAGCGCTATCCGGAGATGCTGCTCATGCTCTTCCTAACTGCAGGAGTATATTAGAATATTGTCAATAAACACGATTATGAAGGAATCCAGGTAAGGCTTGAAAACCCGATTCATCAAGTCCATAAATGCTGCTAGGACATTAGTGTAACACCCCATAAATTTGGCTTAGGTATGAATATGTTAATTGAGTAGTAAGGTTATATTTTGGACATGTGAAGTTATATTATTATGATTATGGGTGGAAATAGTTATTTTATAATCAAGACGAAGAGTGAGGGATACAAGATTCGATAAAATCTACGAAGTTTACAAAAGGCCAGTCTTTCAGGAGGTTTAGTGAAGAACGTGTAAGGTATTTGAGAAAACAAAACATGAAAGTTGTAGTCCTTTGAAATATATTTCCAACGATATATTGTGGAACCCAAAAGATCTCTGTGCGAAAAGTTATGTGTGGTTTACAGAACAATGTGCAATATGCGCGCCCCAAGCGCATCCCCAGCGCGGCCGCGCACGTGTGGCAGTGTTACAGCCATTTTTTGCGGTCAAGTGCGTGGTCAGGCTTACAGGTGAACGGGGAACATTTGGAGAGTTATTTTTAAATCCCTATTTCGTCCCCCACAGCCCCAAAACATAAAAACTTGCTCTAGAAAGGGGAGCTCACAAAAACGTAACTCCTTAAAGGTCCCTCCACCATCCAAAGTAAGTTCTAATGGTGATTCTAAGTTTATTTTAATTCCCCAACGCCTTATTAACATGGTTAAACCCGCCATGTCATTAGATATTCTATTGGTACATCATTGTTGAGAGAAGGAACCCTAGAACTCGAATTCAAGGGAATTGAACTTCAAACAGGTAATGTCTTCACCCTCTAATTGATTATAACATTGGTTTAATGATTATATACCCTAAATCATGAGATGTGAGTTTATGAGTTTGATAGAAAAGCATGAACGGTTATAGGGTTGCTGTGTTGATTGTTGATTATTGGTTAAGGGTGTTGTTTACCTTATGGGTGATAAAGAATGATGTTAATTATAACCATTTGAGACTCTAGAATTTATCTAGGAGCAAGAGAATGGGTTATTGGGTGTAGAGACACCATTAATAAGGACTATGAAGCTTTATTCCCACCAAGTGTTTGATAAAATGCTTAAGTTACCAAAATATTAGTATCATAACTAATATGGAATCCCTTTGACTTGTATTGTTATAGATTAAAGTTGAAAGGGTTCACAAACGTTGTATTACGCTCAAGAGCAAGAAGTTAAGGTATGTGAGACTAAGTCTCTATGTTTGGGAATGTTAATGATTCTCCCTACACTATGTTTCTTTTACCACGTTACCAATTGCCTCAAAAATATAGTTAAGCCTAGTTCCTTAATAGTTGCAGAACTTCTATTCTCTAGCATCGTAACTCGTTCATGACTTTCATTCTAAACGTTGTGAAATCAATGTGTAATCAATATAGACTTGGGTTTGATGCCCATGAGTTTCTGTCTAGATTACTCAACATGTCATAAACAGTTGAAGTTTCAATTTTCATAATCAGTTCATGAATACAGGTCTCAGTCTAGCTCTATTCAGCATTTAAGTATCATGTAACTCAGTATTGTTCAGTATTTAAGCATCATGTATTTCAGTATGATTCTCAGTTCATGAATGTTGAACACCTATATTTGGGCCCGAGGTCATAGTTTATATGCTTTATGCATGTTTGGGCCTGAGGCCGTAGTTTATGCTTTATGAATTTTTGGACCTGAGACTGTAGTTATGTATACGTATACTTGGACCTGAGGCCGTATCTTGTGCACATATATTTGGCCCGAGGCCGTAGCTTATTCAGATAAACAGGTTGTTCATCATTCAGAAGAGGCAGTATTCATATCCTTACTTCCATTGTTCACTTCCATTACATGTTATTAGTTCAGTTATCAGTTATCAGTTCTCATTTTAGTTTTAGTTTAAATAGTTATCATTTCAGTTATTAATTATAGAATCTCAGTTATCAGCTTAGTTTCAGCATTTATAATTCTTTTTTTCAGTTTCTTTACATACCGGTGCAATTAAAATGTACTGACGTCCCTTTTTGCCCGGGGCCTCCATCTCACGATGCAGGTAATGATTTACAGGTTGACGATTCAGTGTGCTAGGATTCTCGTACTAGCTATTTGGTGATCCCCATTTCTTTCGGGCCATTATCATTACCTTACAGTCTTCAGTATTTTTAGACAGTTAGTATTTTCAGTACTTCATTAGAGGCTTCATAGACTAGGGTAATAGTTAACAGAGCCGCAAGCTTTTCATATTAAGCTATGTTGGCTACAAATATATTTCAGAATTGTATTATTATTTTTGCACTTTGATTTATATCATCCAGACTTTTAGTATATCAGCATGGGTTAGTTTATCTTCCGCATTCAGTATGTTATGATATCACATGTTGATTCAGCTAGCCAGTTGGTTCGCTCAGTCACATGTAGTCAGGCACCGAGTACCATGTTATGTCCAGGCCCAGGTTCGGGGCGTGACAAAGCTTGGTATCAAAGCACTAGGTTCAAGAGTTCTTGGGAGTCTATGAAGTTGTGCCCAGTGGAGTTTCCTTTATATGTGTGTGCCGGCCACTCATATAAGCGGTTAACTACCAAGACATCCAGGATTGTCTCATTTCTTTCAACACTAGATCGTGCCATGAAGCGAGCAATAGGTAACCTTCTCTTCCTATTGAATTCCAGACGTATCGAATACCCAGGCGAAGGTCAAGAAAAAGCCAAGGTTCTATAGAGGATGGTTTCTCATTGGGGTATAATTATAGAGTACAAGTTAGTAATAAATGAGACTTGAGAGGATGTTGGAAGTGGGATGCAACGGATAGTAGTAATAATTAGAGCATAACCTTATCAGAAAGTAAAAAAGTAGTTATCATGTTCTATGGTTATCACTTTACCTCAATTACCAGTTATACAATCTTTAAGTTAGCAAGTTTATGGTTATTCAGGATGCCAGTTATTAGTTATTCAATTACCAGATCTCCAATTTTTAATGTATCAAAATTCTGGTGACTTATGAGTATACAGTAATGCCTATGAGCACTAAAAGAATATGTAAGTAACAGTGGTTATAGAGAAATATTCGCATATTTTAGGTCTAGATTAAGATCAAGAATAACCGGATGGTGAATTAAGTGATTTATCAGATGATGGTATACTCTGAAGAATAAGTATGTGTATGGTAATCGTATGTGTTTTACCTCTGAGACCAATTTATTTTAATTCTTTGAAATGGAGCCCCATGTGGGATGATGATAGTTCAGATGTCAGACCCTAACATTGGTCTCTATAGTTTTGGATAGAAAAGATCCTAAGGGAAAAATACGTAGGAGTCAGGAACGATTGTTATTATCTGACTTGTATTTTTCATACGACTCATGTATATGACTAAGAATACATGATGTACAAAATGAGAACCAAGAGCAGCCGATATTGAATTTCAGGGAAATATTTTAAGTTTTTTAGATTTATTCAAATCACAATTAGAAAGTACCACATTAGTGAACTACTGTAAGAAGCCGCTATTACTGTGAGATAAAAGATAAGACAGTCGCCACTTAGATTATGTGACTAAGTGTTTAATCCAGATGTTTATAGTCGGAAATGATTTTGAAGTGTATAGAATTTGGGGTTAGATATTCCAATTTCGTTTAAGACAGACTAACTTTCTCTAAGTGTGATCCATGTACGTAGTTCAAAAAAGGAAGAAGATAAGTATGCGACCATAGAACAGGGTAGGATGGTGAGGGAAGTTAGAAATAACCTTATGCTTCAATTTAGTTATTCAAAGCAGAATATGAACACATGACGCTAGCAGGTAGTTAGTAAAAGAATAGTAAGTATGTTTGAGTAGATACAGTGAATTAGCACTTTTAGCAAAGCTAGTAGAGGTACAGTTTGATTTACTTAGCCAGGTTAACTCTAGTGAGTGGATGAAAATTTGAAATACCGAACGTGTGTTAGAACCCAAAGAGTTTAAGTTATATCCAAAGTACAGTGATAGTGGGAAAAACAATCAGCTAGCAATAAGAGAGAAAACTATAGAAGAATAGCCTTTAGGAATTATCGAAATGTGATTTCTCCAAGATTGACAGTGTAAGCAGAGTTAAATAATTAAGATTGTGTATGATAGTTGTGAATACATTGGCCTTCCATTTACATAAGTAATTTAGTTTTCCTAGTAAGAAATATTTCTCATAAGTAAGTTGAATGATGAGTCGTCACTATCATAAAATGCATAAATTTACAGAAGATAAGAAAGAGTTTTTCGGATCCCAACAAAAGAGAGGGATCCGCAAGTACAAGACCTTAAACTTTGTTCCAAGGGGGAGACGATGGTACTTTGAGGTACCAAGATAGACTGTGTATTCCATACATAGATGGGCTCAGAAGAGCAGATTATGTCTGAAGCCCAGAGTTTCAGGTAGTCTATTTACTCAGGTACCACAAAGATGTATCATGGTCTTAAGGAGATTTATTAGTGGAACGGCATGAAAAAGAACGTTGCAGACTTTATGGAAAAGTGTCTGATTTATCAGTAAGTGAAAGTCGAGCAGCAGATAGCCTAGTGTTTTACCACATAATACACATATTTTGAGTGGAGATGGTAAATATGGAATTTATAACATGATTATCTCGCTGAATTTGGAAGCATGATTTGATTGAGTGATTGTAAATCGACTTACCAAGTCAGCGCACTTCTTGCCAGTAAAAAACTACAGATTTAGTAGAACATTATACCAAGTTGTACATTCACGAAATCGTCTGATTGCATGGGACTCCGTTGTCCGTCATTTCGGACTATTGTGCTTAGTTTAAGATGAAATTTTAGAAGATCTTTCAGAAATGATTAGGCACAAGTTTTTCATCCTCAGAAAGATGGCCAGGCAGAGCGTATTAATTAAACAGTTGGGGATATGTCCTTGATATTAAAAGTAATTGGGATGATCACATATCTCTCATTGACCTTGCTAATAATAACACCTACCATTCTAGTACCAAGATGGTACCGTACGATTCTTTGTATGGGCGAAGGTGTAGATAGCCAATTGGTTGGTTCAAAGTTGGTGAAGAGGAGTTGTTGAGACCAAATTTGGTCTATCAGACTATAGAGAAAGTTAAGTTGATTCAAGAGCGTTTGAAGACGACTTAGAGCCGCAAAAAGTCCTATTCAAGCGTGCGACATAGAGACCTAGAGTTTCAAGTTGATGATTGGGTGTTCCTGAAAGTTTCGCCTATGATAAGTGTTATGAGATTTGGGAAGAAGGGGAAGCTTAGTCCATACTATATTGGGCCACATATAATCTTATGAAGGATCGGTCAATTAGCTTATGAGTTAGAGCTGCAACCAGAATTTGCGGCTATACAACCACTATTTAACGTATCGTGCTATAACATTCAAGTTTCTAGTACTCAGATACTCATGTCAGTTCAGTACTCAGATACTCATGTCAGTTCAATACTCATATACTCATGTCAATACAAATACTCAGCTACTCATATCAGTCCAATACTTAGATATTCATGCCAACTTAGTACTCTGATATTGATGTTAGTTCAATTCTCCATTATTTGTTCCAGTTCAATATTCATATATATATGTTAGTTCAGTATTCATGTATCCATGGCAGATCAATATTCAGTCTATGCAGTAATCATTCAGTTCAGTAATCATGTATTCATTCAGTTTAGTATACAAGTAATAATGCAAGTTCATGTTTCCACCAGAACCGTTAAAGGTCCGGAGTTAGCAGAAGTTATAGTCAGGACAATTATTCGATGACGAATGATTCCAAGGGGGACATAATGTAACACCCCGTAAATTCGGCTTAGGTATGAATGTGTTAAATGAGTAGTAAGGTTATATTTTGGACATGTGAAGTTATATAATTATGAGTATGGGTGGAAATAGTTATTTTATAATCAAGACGAAGAGTGAGGTATACAAGATTCGATAAAATCTACGAAATTTACAAAAGGTGGGTCCCTCAGGAGGTTTAGTGAAGAACGTGTATGGTATTTGGGAAAACTCAAAACATGAAAGTTGTACGCCGTTGAAATATATTTCCAACTATATATTGTGGAATGCAAACAAATCTTTGTGCAAAAATTTATATGTGAATTACAGAACAATGTGCAATGTGCAATATGCGCGCCCCGAGCGCGGCCGTGCATGTGGCAGTGTTCCTGCTATTTTGCGCGGTCAGGCCTACAGGTGCGTAGGGGAGCACTTGGGGAGTCATTTTTAAAGCCCTATTTCGTCCCCCATAGCCCCAAAACATAAAAACCATCTCTAGAAAGGGGATCTCTCAAAAACCTAACTCCTTAAAGGTCCCTCCACCATCCAAGGTAAGTTCTAATGGTGATTCTTAGTTTATTTCAATTCTCCAACGCCTTATTAACATGGTTAAACCCTCCATGTCATTAGATATTCTATTGGTAAATCATTGTTGAGAGAAGGAACCCTAGAACTTGAATTCAAGGGGATTAAACTTCAAAGAGGTAATGTCTTTATCCTCTAATTGATTCTAGCATTGGTTTAATAATTATAGACCCTAGTTCATGAGTTATGAGTTGATGGGTTTGATTAGAAAAGCATGAATGGTTATAGGTTTGGTGTGTTTATTGTTGATTATTGGTTAAGGGTGTTATGTTCCTTATGGGTGATAAAGAATAATGTTGATTATAACCATTTGAGACTCTAGAATTTATCTAGGAGCACGAGAATGGGTTATTGGGTGTAGAGACACCATTAATAAGCACTATGAAGCTTTATTCCCACCAAGTGTTACACAAAATGCTTAAGTTACCAAAACATGAGTGTCATAGCTAATATGGAATCCCTTTGACTTGTATTGATATAGATTAAAGTTGAAAGGGTTCACAAACGTTGTATTACGCTCAAGAGCAGGAAGTTAAGGTATATGAGGATAAATCTCTATGTTTGGGAATGTTAATGATTCTCCCTACACTATGTTTCTTCTACCACGTTACCAATTGCCTCAGAAATATAGTTAAGCCTAGTTCCTTGAATAGTTGAAGAACTTCTATTCTCTAGCTTCGTAACTCGTTCATGACTTTCATTATGAACTTTGTGAAATTAGTGTGTGATCAATATAGACTTGGGTTTGATGCCCATGAGTCTCAGTATATATTACTCAGCATGTCATAAATAGTTGAAGTTTCAATTTTCCTAATCAGTTCATGAATACATGTCTCAGTCTAGCTCTATTCAGCACTCAAGTATCATGTAACTCAGTATGGTTCAGTATTTCAACATCATGTATTTCAGTTTGATTCTCAGTTCCTAAATGTTGAACACTTGTATTTGGGCCTGAGGCCGTAGTTTATATGCTTTATGCATGTTTGGGCCCGAGGCCGTAGTTTATGCTTAATGCATTTTTGGGCCTGAGGCCGTAGTTATGTATACGTATACTTGAGCCTGAGGCCGTAGCTTGTGCACATATATATTGGGTCCCGAGGCCGTAGCTTATTCAGATAAATAGGTTGTTAATCATTCAGAAGAGGCAGTATTCATATCCTTACTTCCTTTGTTCACTTCAATTACTAGTTATCAGTTCAGTTATCAGTTCTCATTTTAGTTTCGGTTTAAATAGTTATCATTTCAGTTATCAATTATCAATTCTCAGTTATCAGCTTAGTTTCAGTTTCAACATTTATAATTCTTTATTTCAGTTGCTTTATATACCAGTGCAATTCAAATGTACTAACGTCCTTTTTTGCCTGGGCCTACATCTCATGATACAGGTAATGATTTATAGGTTGTTAATTCAGAGCGCTACGATTCTCGTACCAGCTATTTGGTGATCCCCAGTTCTTTCGGGCCATTATCATTACCTTACAGTCTTCAGTATTTTTAGACAGTCAGTGTTTTCAGTACTTCATTAGAGGCTTCATAGAGTAGAGTAATAGTTAGACAGAGTCGCAGGCTTTTCATATTAAGCTATGTTGGCTAAAAATATGTTTCAGAATTGTATTAGTATTTCCGCACTTTGGTTTATATCATCCAGACTTTTAGTATATCAGCATGTGTTAGTTTATCTTTTGCATTCAGTATGATATGATATCACATGTTGATTCAGCCAGCCAGTTGGTTCGCTCGGCCACATGTAGTCAGGCACCGAGTGCCGTGTTACGTCCAGTCCCAGGTTTGGGGTGTGACAAATCTTGGTATCATAGCACAGGTTCAAGAGTCCTAGGGAGTCTATGAAGCCGTGTCCAGTGGAGTTTCCTTAATATATGTGTGTCGGCCACTCATATAAATGGCTAACTACCAAGACATCAAGAATTGTCTCATTCTTTTTACTCTAGATCGTTCCATGAATCTTAGAGCAATAGGTAACCTTCTCTTCCTATCGAATTCCAGACGTATCGAATACCCAAGCGACGGGCAAGAAAAATCCAAGGTTCTAGAGAGGATGGTTTCCCTTTGGGGTATAATTATGGAGTACAAGCTAGTAACAAATGAGACTTGAGAGGATGTTGGAAGTGGGATGCAATGGACAGTAGTACATTTTAGAGCATAACCTTATCAGAAAGTACAAAAGTAGTTATCACGTTCTATGGTTATCACTTTACCTCAATTACCAGTTATACAATCTTTCAGTTAGCACGTTTATGGTTATTCAGGATGCCAATTATTAGTAATTCAGTTACCAGATCTCCAATTTTCAGTGAATCAAAATTCTGGTGACTGGTGAGTATACAGTAATTCCTATGAGTGCTAAAAGAATATGTAAGTAATAGTGGTTATAGCTAAATCTTCGCATATTTTAGGTCTAGATTAAGACCAAGAATCACCGGATGGTGCAGTAAGTGATTTATCATATGATGGTATAATCTGAAGAATAAGTATGTGTATGGTAATCGTATGTGTTTTACCTCAGAGAACAATTTCTTTTAATTCTTGGAAATTGAGCCACATGTGGGATGATGATAGTTCAGATGTCATACCCTAACATTGGTCTCTATAGTTTTGGACAGAAAAGACCTAAGGGAAAAATACATAGGTGTCAGGAATGATTGTTATTATCAGAGTTGTATTTTTCGTACGACTCATGTATAAGACTAAGAAGACATGATGTACAAAATGAGAACCAAGAGCAGCCGATATTGAATTTCAAGGAAAAAATTTAAGTTGTTTAGATTTATTCAAATCAGAATTAGAAAGTACCACATTAGTGAACTACTGTAAGAAGCCGCTATTACGTTGAGATAAAAGATAAGACAGTCCCCACTTAGATTATGTGACTAAGTGTTTACTCCAGATGTTTATAGTTAGAAATGATTTTGAAGTGTATAGAAATTTGGGGTTAGATATTCCAATTTCGTTTAAGACAGACTAACTTTCTCTAAGTGTGATCCATGTACATACTTAAAAAAAAGAAGATAAGTAAGCAACCGTAGAACAGGGTAGGATGGTGAAGGAAGTTAGAAATAACCTTATGCTTCACTTTAGTTATTCAAAGCAGAACATGAACACATGACGTTAGCAGGCAGTTAGTAAAAGAATAATAAGTATGTTTGAGTAGATACAGTGAATTAGCACTTTCAGCAGAGCTAGTAGAGATACAATTTTATTTACTTAGCCAGGTTAATTCTAATGAGTGAATGAGGGTGAGAAAGAACCGGTGCACCCCAGGGCGAGACACTAGGTCTAATGAAACCCTTATCAAGCAAGTCTTGCGACTACTATTTCAATTCTTTCAACTCTGATGGGGCCATCCGGTATGGAGGGATAGAAATGGGCTGAGTGCCCGGAGCCACATCAATGCAAAAATCAATATGCCTGCCGGGTGGCATCCCCGGCAGGTCTGCCGGAAATACCTCGGGAAACTCATGAACAATAGGCACTGAATAGATCGAAGAAATCTCGAAAATAGAATCACGAATAAGATCCAAATAAGCCAAACACCCCATCTCAACCATGCGACTAGCCTTGGTATAAGAAATCACACTGCTGGGAGAATGACCAGAAGTCCCTTTACAGTCCAATCGAGGCAACCCTGGCAAAGCTAAAGTAAATTTCTTGGTGTGACTGTCTAAGATGGCATAATAAGGTGAGAACCAATCCATGCCCAATATGACATCGAAATCGACCATGTCAAGAAGAAAAAGGTCTACACTAGTTTCAGGACACTTAATAACGACCACACACGAACGATACACACGATCTACAACAATAGCATCCCCCAACTGCGTAGACACATAAATAGGGACACTCAAAGAATCGTGGGGCACAACCAAATACGAGGAAAAATAAGATGACACATAAGAATAAGTAGACCCAGGATAAAAAAAAACTGAAGCATCTTTATTGCAAACTGAAATGGTACTTGTGATAACAGCATCGGAGGACTCCGCCTCAGGTCTGGCTGGAAATGCATACAATCGGGGTAGGGCCCTATCACCCTGAACCGTGTCTTTGGGATGACCTTTGACAAGTTGACCTCCATCTCTAGCAGGCTGACCTCCACCTCTAACATTCTGACCTCTACCTCTGACGACCTGACCCCTACCCCTCGTTGGGTGGGCAGGTGGTGTTGCACCTGGTCCTAGAACTATAGCACGAGAATTCTGGTATTGCGGCTGATTACCCAAAAATTTCGGACAAGATCTGAGGATGTGCCCATACTCACCACACTCATAACACCCATCATGATACTAAGGCTGACCCTGATGAACCGGCTGACCATGATAACAACTCTGAAGACGAGGTGCTCTGATACGGGCTGACTGATCAGAATAAGGCAAGTAAGAGCCACGACCACCTAAGGCACCATGGGACGTTTGAAGTGCTGAATTAAATGGCCTAGAAGAATGGAATCTACCTTGAGTACCTCTGTCTCCAGATAAGGCACCCCTGAATCCACCAGAATGGCGAGGCCTCTTGTCTGACCCCTGACCTTCCATCCCGAGAACCATCTCAACTCTCCTGGCCACATTGGCCGCATCCTGAAATGAAATCTCAGTCCTCGTTTCCTTGTCCGTCTGCAACTTGATGGGATGGGCAAGGCCCTCAATAAATCTCCTAACCCCCCCCCCCCCCC
>ML394412.1:54159-77609 GCA_005239525.1 Nicotiana knightiana
TCTCTGTAGGCAACAAAATAATCGCATGCCGATCCAAATCCATAAAATGATTCTCATATTGGGTAACTGTCATGCCCCTTGTTGAAGACGCTCAAACTAACGACGCTTCTCTTCTCTAGTAGTAATAGGCAAAAATTTCTCCAAAAAAGGGCGAGAAAACTGATCCCAAGTCAAGGCAGGCGACCCAGCTGGTCCAGTCTACAAATAATCCTTCCACCATTTCTTGGCGGAACCAGTCATCTGAAACGCTGCGAAGTCGACCCCATTGGTCTCCAAAATACCCATATTATGAAGAACCTCACGACAGTTTTCGAGATATTCCTGGGGATCCTCTGAAATAACACCACTGAAATGAACAGGGAAAAGCTTGATGAACATGTCCAATCTCCACGAAGCATCGAAGGACATAGATGTCCCCTCAACAAGTGGCGCTGTAGCAACTAGCTGAGCTACCCCAACTGGATTAGATGTTGGGGTCTGAACCTGAGGAGTAGTCTGATCAGGAGTGTGGGTAACAGGAGTTTGTACCCCTCCTCTAGCCTAAGATATGGCTACTTCCACGGGGAGTGCGCCAATTTGGGCTACACTCTCCATGAGGCCCAATAATCGGACCAAAACATCCTGAAGCATCGAGGTAGCAATAAACCTCTCCAGGACCTGAGTTGGTCCGACTATAATGGTCTGAGTTGGAGCCCCCCCCCATCAATCTCAATCTAGGGCTGTGCAGCTGGAGCTGTTGTCTGAGCAGTAGGTTGTGTCATGCCCCTGACGTGGCCTCGGCCTCTGCCCCTAATAGGATTTGTTACTGCTGGAAGACCGTATTGTTGGTCAGTGGAAGAGGAAGCACGTGTTCTCACCATCTGCGAGAGAGTAGAAGAGTTCAATCAGTATTTGAGATACCAAGAATCGCACGACAGAGTAGAAATAAAATATTGAGTTTGTTCATAACTTCATACCCTCTGAGAGATAAGTACATACATCTCTGTACCGATCCTTCAGACTCGATTAAGCTTGTTCGTGAATTGTGAGACCTAGGAAATCTAGTGCTCTGATACCAACTTGTCACGACCCAAATTCCCAAACTTAGGGATCGTGATGGCGCCTAACACCACACTTGCTAGGCAAGGAAATATTAGAACTTGATTAGCCATTTTCCTTTGAATATTTACTTAAACACAATGAGACAATTTAAAATAAACTAAATATAATAATTTCCAATGAATAACCACACGAATAAAATAGTAAGCGAATAATTAAATCGAGCCACGAACTAACTATATAGCTATAAGACTACCCCAGGATCTGGTGTCACAATTCACGAACCACTAAGAATACTACAATAATGGGCTGAAAGAATTACGTATCTATTTTTGAATGTAATAAAACAGTGTCTATAAAATTAAGAAAAGACTCCAGGAATCTGCGGATGCCAGCAGATCTACCTCGTGTCTCCGAATGATGATGTCATCTACTAAAATCTCCTACCTTTGGCCGGTACCTGGATCTGCACAAAAGAGTATAGAGTGTAGTATCAGTACAACCGACCCCATGTACTGAATAAGTGGCGAGCTTAACCTCGACGAAGTAGTGACGAGGCTGAGGCGGGGCAATTATAACATAACCTGTGACAATATATATAACACAGCAAGAAGGAAGTAATAAAAAACTCAAATAACCATTAACTTGCAACAATAAATAAAAAAACAACAACTCGGACAACTTCTCTAGATATCAGGTATAATCAAACCTCCTCAAAACTTCCAAGTTTCAATTTAAATCATAGTAAAATCAGAGTATGAAAATCTTTTTAATAAAATCGAAAGTTTTCCAAATCCTTATTTTTGAAAATCAATAAAACATAAATATTCTCCCTTATCGCTCCTTGTTGCGGCGCACAACCCGCTCCCATCTATCTACCCTTATTGCTCCTCTCTATATATATATCAATCTTATTTCTCCTGTTGCGGCATGCAAACCGATCTTATTTTTCCACCCTTATCACTCCTTGTTGAGGCGTGAAACCTGCTCCCAGCAGACAATCACATCACTTTATTTATAAAAATTTTCACAATTCAGGTGAAAACCTTCCCAATATTTTTGTCTCAACAATTTTAAACAGAAAGTTGTACAACTCACGAACTTCATCAATTATCATTTCACAATGAAACCAACCGAAATATATATGCATCATAAAACAGTGTCATCCAATTCAATCTTTATGTATCACAATGAAACCAAGGGGACAACCAACACTTCCAAAATACTTGGAACAATACTTAACATAGATTTATAATTTGAGATATTACAATCATCAGAGGTATTTTTGTTCAATGGGTTTGATAAGAGTGGCAACCGACAATATGTTTGCTGATGTTGTATAAGGTACTTTTGGGTGCTCATGTCAGGTTCAGTTGAAATTGTTTATTTTAAAAGAGTAATTCGAGAAGGGTCTACAGATGTGCAGTATTATGGAGAAAAGATATCATGAGCTCAGGGAACTATTAGATCGATCAGTCTCTCTTCTTCAAGTTCGTCGCATTTGAGAAATATTGGCATAATGCATCACTAGGTTATTTTGATACTTGCTCGCAAGTTAATGTGGTTTGTTGGTCGAGCATGTTGTACTTGATGAGGCGAAGCTAGCGGACTTGAAATTTCTATAATTGGACTTGGATAAGGTTAGTTTTGGATGAAAATTCTTTCAGATAGCTCAGATCAGGCAATGACTGTTATCAGATAAGAGAAATCCATGATTCATTGCTACACAGACTGGTTATCAGTTTCTATAGATTTTTTGTATCACTAAATGTGTAGTGAAGATTAGGAAGAAGGATCCATTTGAATTATGTTATTTATGTCGGTATCGCGTTTGGTCTGATTGATTTATGCGGTAAGAGGATATTGCTATAAATATGAGATATGTGGATATGTAACATGTGGTTACGATTGGGTAGTTCAAATATGTTATGATATGGGTTCATGTGATGACCCAAAGGGTCATTTTACGAATTAAGACTCCATTCGAGGCTCATTATCATTAAAAAGACTAATTTTAATTACCTCAATTTGCGTGCGCAGTCCGGGCGTGAAACCGAAAGGCTTTTATGTGAAAATATGAGAAATAGTAATTTTTAGAATTTAAAATTTGGTTTTAGTTGACTTTGGTCAATATTTTAAGCAAACGGACCCGGATCTATGTTCCGGTGATCCCGGGAGGTCCGTAGTAAAATATGGGATTTGGGTGTATGCCCGAAATCTAATTCTGAGGTCCCTAGCATTAGAAATCAATTTTTAAAGAAAATTATCTTGCTGGATTTTTAAGGAAATAAAGAAATAAATTAATGTTGAAACCGTTGGTATCGGGCCCGTATTTTGGTTCCGGAGCTCGATACAGGTTTGTTATGATATTTAAGTCTTAACTGTGAAATTTGGTAAGAATCAAAGTTGATTTGACGTGATTCGGACGTCCGGTTGAGAAAATAGTGAATTCGAAGTGTTCTTGAGAAAATCATGAGTTTTGTAAATTCATCATTTTAGGTGTTATTTTTGTGATTTGATCGCACGAGCAAGTCTGTATGATGTTTTTAGACTTGCATGCATGTTTGGTTTAGAGTACTGAGGGCTCTATCCATAATGGATCACATATCCTATCAAACACTAGCCTTTTAAAGTCATTCACACAAAATAATCTTACCACCCATACTACGGTTTACTACTTAAGGTATTCTCTACCACATCCGCTTTACTCAGACTATACAAGATAGTGATATCATAATCCTTAAGCAAGTCAAATATTCTTTACTGGCTCAAATTCAAATCCTTTTGTTTGAACAAGTTTTGAATACTGCGATAATCAGTATAACCTCACACGACACACCGTACAAGAAATAGTGCATGAGCAATCGCCGCCAATTCCAAATCATGAAGTGTATAATTCCACTATAAGGCTCCAATTACCGCGATGTATATGCAATCACCCTAGCATCCTGCATCAACGCTGCACTAATACCAACACGTGATACATCACAATACACCATGTATGGCCTTAACCTGTGGACAACACTAACACTAGTGTTGTAAACAAAGAAACCTTGAGCTTTCGATAGCTCTCTTCACATTCAACTGATTATAATAGGAATACCTTTCTGAGTTAACCTAGTCAAGGGAACTATGTTGGATGAAAACCCCTATACTAAAATCAGGATCGTAGCCTGTCAAACCCAAGAAACTCTTGAACTCAATAGATGTAGTAGATCTAGGCCAATTATGAAACTCCTTAATATTCTTAAGATCAAACTTCATACCATCACAAGACACCATGTACCTCGAGAATACAACTGAATCCAACCAAAACTCACACTTAAAAAACTTAGCATAAAGATACTTCTCCTTCAACCTCTGAAGCAAAATCCTCAAATGATGCTCATGCTTCTACCTACTATGCGAGTAAACCAAGATTTCATAGATGAATACAATCACAAAAGAGTCCAAATAAGGTCCGAACACCCGGTTCACCAAATTCAGGAATGCCATTGGAGCATTAGTTAACCCAAAATATCACCAAGAACTCATAACGATCATACCGAGTCCTAAAAGTTGTTAGGGATATCCGAAAACAACTGTAGACCTACACACATAATCATCTCATCAGAAGTATTTTCATCCAGTTTTTCATGTCAATCACTAAGAATCTCGAGCTAACTAGTTGCAAATCACCCCATCTCTATAACACCTAGGCAAGTCATTCGTAGAACTCCTCCACGACGCATCTTCTATGACTTATACCTATTGTGGGGTATACTATACCATTAAGCAACTCAAACCGTCGATGTTGTCACTTAGCTTGAAAAACCTTCTTCTTGAAGATTAATCGCAACTTTAACTTTCGTAACTCCGTCTCGATCCTCCAGGGCGTACCATATCATATAATATCACCGACCCTTAAGTTTATGAACTATATCATCAACCTGAATTTTTTTTCAAGCAAGATCATACCTTCCAAAAGTGTCCCATAACCTAGGAAGCATACCACATAACTCAAACCTATGAGACATATTCCCAACATGCAATGAACTATCCGAGTCTGTAAGCAATGTCAATGCTGAAGTAATGGTAAAGACCAGTTTAAGATTTTTGAATATTGTTTTAACAATATCAAAATCATTAGAACTGAACCTTTCTAAACAACCAACCCCAAAGCTTCCCTACCCAAACTTTCAATTCACCATGAGCCAGCAAAACACAATTACCTCAATAGATTGAATCATTCCTTAATAATCCCAACCCAAGAAAATATTACATTGACTAACTCCTTTTATAAACTCTTGATTCCTTTTGAGGATACTGCTTGATTTCTTCCCAGAACATTATGAATTCAACCAAATATGCATAACAATCCCGACAAGGAGAAATTTTATTGAGATAATCCAAGGCCTGATTACCCCCATCTCGCCTACAATAGTACCTCAAATCAAAATACCCGATCCAAAGGTAACTCCAGTGAATTCAAAATTTTCTTCATTTTCATCTCTCTATTTTCGCATGGCCATACCAATATTGATATAGAAACACTTTAAGTCCTCGGTAGGATCTAATGCCAAAACTCAAATTCCTTGACAAGTCAAACTATCCTTAGGTAGAACATCTTGAACTTGAAAATATCTTTATATTCGTTCCGAATGGACTCCATAATTTTAATCACACAAGTCCTTCACAAATCTTCAAGAATCGAATCTTTCGCTCGGATTAGCCTTCAGTCTGAGAGCGAAGAAGTCATGTTAGTTCCACTTACATACTCAACTCCCATTGAGTCGCTCCCCAAAGATGCAACATGAATCAAGTATCATATTCTGAAGTCATAAAATTAAACTCCATATAGATCTATGTCGATTTTGAGAAGCATAAGCATATAATCTTGATATAAAGACTGTAGACTTGCCAAACCCATAAAAATGACCTAACCTACATCAAGCATCCTCCTAGAATGTGGTAACCTCACGTCACAAAGAACCGAGTGAATATTCCCATTCACGCAATATCTATATAGTAACAAATCTGAGTCGCCCGATAATCTTCACACATCAATTGGGCGTAGTGAATTATCAATTTTGTAATTCCTTGCCCAAGTTAACCTTGACGTCGTCATATTTTCTTTATTCACAACTGATCCACAAGCACATCTTAGTTTAGGAACTGTAACAACTCATCCAAACATATTCAACTGTCGGTGGTTAGCTCCCCCACTTTAGCTTATAACCATAATTACATCATCCGAGAGATTTCGATAGTATCCATTGCACATTTACCCTTATGACAGTCGCAGCATCTTGCTAAAGCTTTACAAAGTATCATGGTAGCACATTTGTTCTGTTGAATAGGAAGAAAACTTCCCCATGGAAGCCTCATAAGAGATTATACACCCTTGAACCTCTTCATGTGAAATAGCTCAAATATGCAGTCCCAAAGTTGTATCTTTATATAGCTCTGGCCCCCAATATTAAACTCTGAATAACCGATCCGTTATTTCAAATTAGCATTAGTCCATAAGATATTAGAATCTGGTCTATTGAATCAATTAACTTCTGAGATCCCTTCGGCACGTCTATGCCGTAAAATTGTAGAAATCAACCAGGTCCATGATGAGGCATTCAATATGTCTTTGACATCACAAGAAAATTCTTCTTGTTATGTCTGTGCCTTCCCAGAGTAATCTAATTACTTGATACATAGTCGTCTCGCCAACCACTCCAAATTCACAATACCAGTTTTCATTGTCCTGTAGGGTTGTAGAGGCATCCACACGCAATTCTCGAGCATGAATCTTGAAAACATTGATATATCAAAGCTCACATTTCCATTATAAAGACAATATATTGCACTTCATCTGTGATATCATCACCGGTCGTCGGTGCCCAACTGAATTCATGATCTCAATATTGTGTACGAATGAATGGAAAGAAGTGAAGTATTTAGGATTCAAGATGATAAAAAATCGCACGATTCAGAGAGAAAAGAAATAGAAGTGCAATTTGTCCTCTACCGATAAGAAGGCCTCTACCGTAAACTTGCCCATGACATCGTGAGACTCTTGGAACCTAGAGTTCTGATACCAATTTGTCACGACTCAAAACTATCATAGGTCATGATAGTGCCTAACCTGCTTGATAGGCAAGTCAATACACATAAATAAATAAACTAAATAAGATGTAAAACTATCTAACAGATATAAGCCATAAGATGAAAAAAAATCATAAACCAAAAGTCATATTTTCTTTGTCGTTCGGGGGTCTTTTGTGTTAGTATCCTCTTCTCTCGCCGGGGTGCTTAGTTTCTTCCTGTTCCCATAGCTATCACAAATCCCCCAAAACTAGTGTCACAAGGCAATGAGCAACTAAGAACATATGCCAGACTGAATCATAATATAAGTACTGTCTGAAGGAAAGAATAATAGACAAAAGAAAAATATAAGAAGAGTCCATAAGCTGCAAATCGGTCTATAGAACAGCTCACCAAGAGTCCTCACATTCCGCTAGGCCTTCTCTCGGGCCACACTAATAATCAGACTTAAAACCTGCACAAAATATGCAAAAGTATAGTATGACTACAAAATCACGATACTCAGTAAATACCAAGTCTAGCCTCGAAAAAGTAGTAAGAACGATCTAATAAACAAGTGGGAACACAAGTATAACCAGAAATAAAGTATGGCATCATCAAATAGTTACAAAAATAAAAGCACAGTAAATCCGGAATTTAAACATGCTTTTCTGACAAAGGGATACAATACGATGTCAAATATCTCAAACATTTTTATAATCATGATATGAGTCAATCAACATTTATATAAAAGCTACTGCATGAATCTAGGATGCAAATACATGCCCATGAACCACTCTCAATACCTCATAGCATAAATTCATATACCTGACAATGGCCAAGTGTCCAAACTAAGCACCAATTTAGGTGTTTGCGCTCACAGGGCCCAAATTAATATGGGTAATCACCTGACTCCGAAGAGACGGATTCATATCCAAGCACTATTACAGAGTGCAATCCAATTCAATCGTAATACCGTCAATAATAAATAACCCCTCGCAATGTCTTTGGTGTCAAATTCTCAACCTTTATGAATATACAACACTTCTACTCATGAATATGCATATGAAATAATATAATAAAGATGCACCATGACATAATAATAAAATATGGATGAATATTTATGTGAACAAGATATGGCTATGGCTAATCTTTTATTTCAGCTTTTCATAATTGTTCAATATGCTTCATTAATATTCTTAAGTCTGATCATGCATCAACGAGAGCCAAATAAGCCAATAGCCATTAAATCATAAATCAAGTAAGAAAATTGTATGACTACGAAAAAATTATAAAGCTCGACATGGTGAAAGAATCTTGTGATGTCCAAATCAACAAGTCATAAACCTATAATAGTCTCCAATCATGATTAAGATTCATCACGTAGTCAATATGGATAAACAATTCACATAGTCCAAATAAGGCATATCATGAGTCTAACTCTATCCGGTTGTGGTCATAACCTAGCTAAGCATATACGCTCGTCACCTCGCATATAGGTGGAACATATATCAAATAATAAGTAGCAATTAAATCACTTATGGGGAGAATTCTCACTTACAAGTATAGACAAGAGACTGACCTCCATCCAGGAACATCTTAAACCTACCAAAACCAGTTTCCCCTTCAAATCTACCTCTAAATGACTCAAATCTAGTCAAATATTTCTTAAGCAAGCCAATATAAGATATATAGATCAACATCAAACAATAAAGCTTCAACCTTTAATCAAATCTCAAAAAGTCAACAAAAGCCCGCCTAAGCTCACATTGTCAAAACCCGAGTCTAGGGATAAAACTGTTGATTCAGGACCCTATGAGTCCAAATACATGCTTAGATATCCATTTGGAGTCCATTTGAATATTCAAAACTCCATTTGGGTGATTCTAGGTCACACAAATCCCAATTTCTCTTGTTCAAATTTCATGTTTTGATATTGAAACTAGTGATAAATTCATGTATAAACCATATATTTAGGTTAAAATCACTTACCTCAAGCTTGTAGGTGAAACCATATCCTCAAACCTCCCAAAACGAGCTCCAAAAGTTGAGAAATGAACAAAAATCATAATACTCGGCCTTAAATAGCCCAGAAGCAGCAGACTGAAAAGTAGCCTAGGTGACACACATTTGCTTCGTGATCCGCACATTTGATTCGTGGACTGCATATCCATCACATAACAGAACATTCCCAAAATTTTGCGCCCTCTTCTGGTAAAATAGCCATAAATCCATGTACAAAGTCGGAATGATGAACGATTTGAACGACCAGAAATTAGACTTAAAGAGATATAACCTCATCAAAATCATCCCAAAATTCTTTATATATTGGGATAAATTCTTTTGAAGTCAGGCCATCTGCAGAAAAACCCATTTTCAGCAACTCAATTCTTTCGAAACTTGCTCCAAATGCGCCGAAACTCACTTGAGCCCCTCAGGACTCCATCCAGTCGTTTAAAAAAGTCCAATACCCTATATGAACTCATAGAGAGGTTCAAAACAACCATCAAAATATCACAACAAAGAATATAAGCTCAAACTGAATAGAATTTCTCTTATGCTTGTAAATATTCATTCTTTCAAAAGAGTGTCTATATCACACTTAGAAACTTCGGATTACTTCCAAACATTATACACAAATTCAATTCAACTATATAGACTTATCCAAGGTCTCGAAAAACCAAATGGAATCCAATAACATCAAAGTTAACTCTTGATCAAAGATGAACTATTAAGTTCTTTAATTTGCTAACTTTCAATAAATAGTGCCAAATCCTAAACCTCCAAAACTATATCTGAACATACATCCATGTCCAAAGTTATTATACGAACCTATTGGAACCTTCAAAATCTGATTCCGGGTTCGTTTACCTAAAAGTCAAACCTTGGTCAATTCTAGCAACTTAAAGTTTCCAAATAGGAACTAAGTGTTCCAAATCAATTCCAATCCTCAGAAAATCCATTCCAACCATGTGTGTAAGTCATAAACCACCAAATTCACTTAGCGAAAGTCTTCAATTAGGAAATGAGGTGCTAGAACTCAAAACGACCGATTAGGTCATTTCAATAATATTACATGAGACTTTATTAGACTTTGTATTGTTTATTGGCCTGGTATGTTAGTTGGTTCACCTAGATGGTTGAGTTAGGTGCCATCAATACCTTATTGGGTCGTGACAAATTACTATCTGAGTTCTAAGTTCATAGGTTTTATGAGTCATGAGCAATTTTTAGTAGTGTCTTGTGAATCGGTATGATGACGTCCATATTTATCTTTGAGAGGCTACATAATATCTAGGAAACTTCTCTTTCTGTCTTTCCTTATCGTGCAAGTTTGTTTCAGTTTGAATTCTAAATATTTTGCTTCATTTTTTTTGTTCGTATGTGGTGTTGGGATCATATTTTGAGTTCGGTACCAACTGCTTTTGGGGATATCGCGGATATGGTCCGAGATATTTTTCCTTGTGATAAATGAGTAGGCCGGTCTTCAGGACATATGTCTAGGTGACAACCTCAACTTAGTCTCAAGAAACTGAGTTGAGTGAGCTTATGATATAGGATACTTTAGTCCAGTATGTCCCTAGCTATGGGAGTAATGGTAAAATGAGCTACGAGATAGCCATATTGTCGTAGTTTGTTGCTCTAGAGTGATTGTCTCCCTAGCCTTGAAAGATAATGAAGGATAGTATTGTCACGACCCAATTTACCCAAGGTATCGTGATGGCACCTAGTCTCTATGACTAGGTAAGCCTAGAAATATGCGGAAAACAACATAATCAATAAAATAAAGACCAAAAAAGATATCAACTAGATATAAGGTAGCTACTCAGCATATACAATTTGTACTTCCCAAAACCCAATGTCACCAACATCACAAGCTAAACTCTATGGTTCAATATACAAACTGGAAATGAAAGTATAGTCTCATATACGAACTATAACTATGCTAAGATAGGAGGGGGGGACTCAGAAGCTCTGCGGACACTCCAGAAATACCTCAAAGTCTCCTGAAGATCTGCTACTCTACTGACACCGGAACGGTGCGCTGGAACCTGAGTCTGCGCATGAGAAAACATGCGCAGAAGGGCGTGAGTACTCCATATTCGGTACTCAGTAAGTGCCAAGCCTAACCCCGGTCAAGTAGTGACGAGGTCAGGTTACGGCTCTACTGAGTTTGAAAAAATAAACAGATATAATTAGCAGATAAGTAAAAACAGTAATAATTAACAGGAAGTAAAGTGAACCGGAAAGAACGAAGTAGTAAATCTCAGTTCTGCACAGCATATAAATCAGTAGATAGTCGTACAATGCAATACAGGGGAAAGTCTCAGGTCTCGGCCCGCAGTCCCAATGTAAATATGCAATGCAATGCGAGGAAAAGTCTCAGGTCATAGCCCGCAGTCCCAATGTAGATATGCAATGTAATGCAAGGGAAAGTTTCAGGTCATAGCCCACAGTCCCAATGTAAATATGCAATGCAATGCAAGGAAAAGTCTCAGGTCATAGCTCGCAGTCCCAATATAAACATGCAATGCAATGCAAGGGAAAGTCTCAGGTCATAGCCCGCAGTCCCAATGTAAATATGCAATGCAATGCAAGGGAAAGTCTCAGGTCATAGCCCGCAGTCCCAATGTAAATATGTAATGTGAGATGTATATCAGATATAGAGTAATTCAAAAGTTTGGGAAAACAGTTGGCAAATATAGAGGAAAGGTACTTAACCCAGTTTCAAATAATAGTAACGAGTGGAAAATCAGGTAAATTCGTTGGACTTGATAGAATCTTAAGCCGCTACTCAGTCAAACCACTAACAGAAGTAATAGGAATTGAAGATGAAGTATATCATAAAAGGAAACGATGGATTTAGTGAGAATACCCCGTGCACATACTCATCACCTCATGTACGCGGGATTTTTATGTCAAAAATCAGTTATAAATGCCTAAGGGAATTTCCCAACACAGAGTTAGGCAAGCCACTTACCTCGACTGTGTTAATCAACCAATAATCACGCTCTTGCCACGAGTATCCAACTCCGGGTGGCCCAAATCTATTCAATTCGATTGCATAATGTAAATATCATTTCAAGAAATCAAAATAACTAATAAAATTCGAAACTAACACGCGAAATTAGGAATTTTGACCAAAACGCCCCTCAGGTCCACGTCTCGAAATCGGGTACAAGTTATATTTTCCGGACACCCATTCACTCACGAACTCACTCGACCAGAAACATCGAAATCCGATGCCAAAAGCCCCTTAAGTTCTCAGAATTTCAGTTTGAGGAAGTTTCATCAAGTTCCCATGGTTTCCCCCCCCCCCCATTTTTGTTAATTAAACTAAAGAAAACAACGGGGATTAATGGTCTAACAATGAATTAGGATTAGACAACGTTACCTATGATCCTTCTCTTCAAAACCCACTGAAAATCGCCAATTCCTGAGCTCTCAAACAATTGTTTTGACTTATGAAATCAACCCTCGGATTTTTGGAATAAACACACAGGGATCTCGAACCTGCGATCCCAATCACCGCGCCTGCGGTACCGCACCTGCGTAAAAAGCATCGCAGGTGCAGAATTCACTTAAGTCCACTGGGGCCGCACCTGTGGTCATTTGGTCGCGCCTGCAGTTCCGCACCTGCGGAACCCAGGCCGCACCTGCAAACACTGGTCAATTCCTTCACCATCGCACCTGCGATCAGCCCTATCGCGCCTGCGTGTCCGCACTTGCGGGAAAACCTTCGCTGGTTCGAAAACACCAGAAGAAGGTCTGGTTCAGCAAGTTGATAAGTTCCAACCTGAGGCCCCCCGGGACCTCAACCAAAACCACCAACCGAACCTAATACCTTATTCGAACTAGGTCGAGCCTTAAGAACACGTCTCATAAAATCAAAATCATCGATTATGCATAGATTCAAGCCTAGGAACTTAGGTAAATTCTAGAATTCACATCCGACGTCGAAACACGTCTAAACTCATCCGAATGACCTCCAATTTTGCACACAGGTCATAAACGACATTACGGACCTGCTGTCGCTCCCGAAAATCCATTCTGAGTCCGATATCAGAATCTCACCTATCGGCCGAATTTGCGAAAATCTAACTTTCGCCAATTCATGCCTAAATCCACAACCGACCTCAAAAACACATTCCGAGTACGCTCCTAACCCCGAAATCACCCAACGAAGCTAACGGAGTCGACAGAATCCCATTCCGGGTCCGTCTTCACACAGCTCTAGCAACAACAAGATTTCTAAAGATAAGATCCACATTTTATGGACTATGTGTCCAAAATCACCCCGGATTTCATCACTCAATGCACCGACATGTTCCAATAACATAATTAGACATGGGAGAAACGGTAAATAGGGGATCGGGGTGTTAATCTTATAACGACCGGCCGGGTCGTTACATCATCCCCTTCTTAATAAAATCGTTCGTCCTCAAATGAGCATAGAAACATACCTGAAGCTGGGAAAATATGAGGATACTGACTCCGCATATCCTGCTCGGTCTCTTAAGTCGCCTCCTCGACTGGTTGACCCCTCCACTGAAACTTTACTGACGCAATATCCTTTGACCTGAGCGTTCTGACCTGCCTGTCCAATATAGCTACAGGCTCCTCAACATATGATAGATCCTTGTCCAATTGGACTGGGCTGAAATCCAAGACATGAGTCGGGTCACCGTGATATTTCCAGAGCATGGAGACGTGGAACACCGGATGAACCCCTGCTAGGCTGGGAGGCAGGGCTAGCTCATAAGCAACCTCCCCAACACGTCGCAACACCTCAAAAGGGCCAATAAATCTCGGACTCAGCTTGCCCTTCTTCCCGAACCTCATGACGCCCTTCATAGGTGATACCCGAAGCAAAATCCGATCACTAGCCATAAATGCTAAGTCCCGAACCTTCTGATCCGCATAGCTCTTATGCTTGGACTGCGCTGTGTGAAGTCTCTCTTGAATCACCTTCACCTCATCCAAGGCATCCCGAACCAAGTTTTTACCCAACAATCGGGCCTCGTCCGGCTCAAACCATCCCACGGGAGACCTGCACCGCCTACCATACAAGGCCTCATATGGCGCCATCTGAATGCTGGACTGGAAACTGTTGTTGTAGGAAAACTCTGCAAGGGGAAAGAATCGATCCCATGACCCTCAAAAATCCATCACACAGGCACGGAGCATATCCTCGAGGATCTGAATCGTACGCTCGGATTGCCCGTCCGTCTGAGGGTGAAAAGTTGTGCTCAACTCTACCCTGGTGTCTAACTCCTGCTGAACGACTCTCCAGAACCGTGAAGTGAACTGTGTACCTCTGTCTGAAATGATAGATACTGGAATACCGTGGAGGCGAACAATCTCTCTGATATAAATCTCAGCCAACCTCTCCGATGAATATGTAGTCAGTACCGGAATGAAATGGGCTGATTTGGTCAGCCGGTCCACAATCACCCAAATAGCATCATGCTTCCTCAAAGTCCGAGGAAGTCCAACCACAAAGTCCATGGTGATCCGCTCCCACTTCCACTCTGGAAGCTCAATCTGCTGAAGTAACCCTCCCGGTCTCTGATGCTCACATTTGACCTGCTGACAGTTGAGACACTTGGCTACAAACTCTGCTATATCCTTCTTCATCCTTCGCCACCAATAGTGCTGTCTCAGATCCTGGTACATCTTCGTGGTACCCGGATGGATGGAATACCGCGAACTATGGGCCTCCTCAAGAATCAACTCCCGAAGCCCATCTACGTTGGTCACACAGATATGGCCCTGCATCCTCATCACCCTATCCTCTCCTATAGTCACATCTCTGGCATCACCCCGCCGGACTCTATCCTGGAGAACTAAAAGGTGGGGATCATCATACTGGCGCTCTCTGATACGATCATGGAGGAAAGATCAAGCAACCACAAAAGCTAATACCCGGCAAGGCTCAGAAAGATCCAATCTCACGAACTGACTGGCTAAGGACTGAACATCTAAGGCTAGAGGCCTCTCAGCTGCATGAAGGTATGCCAAACTCCCCAAACTCTCCGCGGTGTGACTCAAGGCGTCGGCCACCACATTAGCCTTCCCCGGGTGATATAATATAGTGATGTCATAGTCCTTTAGCAACTCTAACCACCTACGCTGGCGCAAATTTAGATCCTTCTGCCTGAATATGTGCTGCAAACTCCGGTGATCCGTGAATATCTCACAGGGAACACCATATAAATAATGACGCCATATCTTCAGGGCGTGAACAATCGCTGCCAACTCGAGATCATGAACATGGTAGTTTTTCTCATGGACCTTCAACTGCCTGGACGCGTAGGCAATCACCCTACCGTCCTGCATCAACACCGCTCCCAAGCCAATCCTTGAAGCATCATAATAAACTGTATAGGATCCGGAACCGGTAGGCAAAACCAACATAGTAGTTGTAGTCAGGGTTGTATTGAGCTTATGAAAACTCTCCTCACACTCCTCAGTTCATATAAAAGGTGCACCCTTCTGGGTCAGTCTGGTCATAGGCGCTGAAATGGATGAAAATCCCTCCACAAAACGGCGATAATACCCAGCCAAACTGAGGAAACTGCGGATCTCAGTAGTTGAAGACGGTCTGGGCCAACTCTGAACCGTCTCCACCTTCTTCGGATCTACTTTGATCCCATCCTAAGACACCACGTGGACTAGGAATGCCATAGAGTCAAGCCAAAATTCACACTTAGAAAACTTGGCATACAACTTCTTCTCACTCAATGTCCGAAGCACGGTCCTCAAGTGCTGCTCATGGTCCTCTTGGGACCTAGAATATACCAGAATGTCATCAATGAACACAATGAATAAAGTATCAAGATAAGGCCGAAATATGTTGTGCATCAAGTGCATGAAGTCTGCTGGGGCGTTGGTCAGCCCGAATGACATAACAAGGAACTCATAGTGGCCATATCTGGTCCTGAAGGCAGTCTTCGGGATATCCAGTTCCCGAATCTTCAGCTGATGATAACCCGAATGTAGATCAATCTTGGAGAACACTCTAGCACCCTGTAACTGGTCAAATAGATCATCAATACGAGGAAATGGGTACATGTTCCTCACTGTCACCTTATTCAACTGCCGGTAGTCAATACACATACGCATCGAGCCATCCTTTTTCTTCACAAATAATACCAGAGCGCCCCAAGGTGATACACTGGGCCTGATGAATCCCTTCTCAAGCAACTCATGTAACTGTTCCTTCAACTCCTTCAGCTCAGGAGGAGCCATGCGATAAGGAGGAATGGAAATGGGCTGAGTGCCCGGCAACAAGTCAATGCCGAAATCAATGTCTCTATCAGGTAGCATACCCGGAATATCAGCTAGAAATACATCAGAATAGTCTCTGACAACTAGAACTGACTCCACTGTAGGGGTCTCGGTGCTAACATCTCTCACATAAGCCAAATATGCATCACACCCCTTCCCAACCATCCGTTGAGCCTTAAGAAAAGAAATGACTCGGTGGGGAGTATACTCTAAGGAACCTCCCCACGCTAACCTAGGAGATCCTTGCT
This sequence comes from Nicotiana knightiana, assembly GCA_005239525.1. Classification (NCBI taxonomy): domain Eukaryota; kingdom Viridiplantae; phylum Streptophyta; class Magnoliopsida; order Solanales; family Solanaceae; genus Nicotiana; species Nicotiana knightiana. Next base: position 70,794 of record ML394412.1, read on the forward strand.
TAGCCAGCGTCACGGTCTTGGCGTGAAAATCAAGAATAGCATAATAGGGAGATAGCCAGTCCATACCCAATATAACATCGAAATCTACCATACTTAGTAGTAGCAAATCAACTCTGGTCTCAAAACCACTGATAGTAATCAAACATGACCGATATACGCGGTCCATAACAAGAGAATCTCCCACCGGAGTAGAAACATAAACAGGGGAACTCAAAGAGTCTCGGGCTATCCCCAGGTGTGAAGCAAAATAGGAAGACACATATGAATATGTAGAGCCTGGGTCAAATAATACCGATGCATCCCTATGACAAACGGGAACAATACCTGTAATGACTGAATCTGAAGCAATGGCCTCAGACCGGTCCGGAAGATCATAGTACCTAGCCTGGCCTCCCCCTCTAGGGCGACCTCGACCTCCCTAACCTCCACCTCGAGCTGCCTGAGGTTGTGGGGTAGCAGCTGGGGCTGGAAGAATAGCTAGAGGACCTGGAGGAAGGCGTGGAGCCTGATAAATCTGAGGGGGTGCACCCTTATAAGTCTGAGGTGGTGCACTCCTCCCCGCTCTGGAGCAATCCTTGATCATATGTCGAGGGTCACCACACCCAAAACAACCCCTCTGAGGACGCAATAGCTGCTGCTGACTCTGAACTGGCCTGCTGGACGGGCCATTGATAGCACCTCGAGCTGGAGGCACCTGAGATACTGGTGGTGCATAATAAGGCTCATGAGGTCTAGGAGGAGCTGGAATACCGCTGGCTGCTGGAAGAGCTGAATGAATGGGGCGGTTCACAAAACCCCTACCATGGCGTGCTGCATGTGTACAAACTCCTGAAAAATGACCTTTCTCTCGAGACCTCTTAGCCCCCCTCTCCTCTCTATCCCGGGCCAACATACTTGCAGTCCTCCTAGCAATGCTCACGGCCTGCTGGTAAGTAATATCTGTCTCCAGCTCTCTGGCCATGCTAGTACGAATGCTGGGATAGAGCCCCTCAATAAAACGACGGACTCTCTCTCTCTTACCGTAGAAACCAAAGCTGGTGCATGTCGTGCCAAGTAAGTGCACCGGACTGCATACTCTGATATGGTCAAGGTACCCTGGCGTAGCTGCTCAAACTCTGCATGCCAAGCATCCCTGAGACTCTGAGGGACAAACTCGAGCAAAAATATCTCTGAAAACTGAGCCTAAGTAAGTGAGGTTGCCTCGTCCGGACTACTAAGCTCAAATGCACGCCACCACTGATAAGTTGCTCCTCTCGGCTGAAAAGTAGTGAAAGAGACCCTACTCGTCTCCACAATACCCATGGTGCGAAGGATACGATGCCACCCTTCCAGAAAACCCAGAGCGTCTTCTGAAGCCAATCTGCTGAAATCAGGTGGGTGATACTTCTTGTACCTCTCAAGACGGAGCTGCTCAGACTCAGATACAGCTGCTCTGGCCTCATGCTGAACTGGGGTTGCAGGAGGCATGGGGATATACTCTAGGACGAGCCCTATATGAACCCTCTGCTCGGGAGTACGGGCTGCGGGAGTCTGTGTCCCTCCCCCTGCCTGGGATGTAGCTGGGGCTATCGGGAGTAGTCCCGCCTGAGACAGAGTATTGAAAGCACTCATGAACTGGGCCAAAGTCTCCTGGAGGTCTGGAGTGATAGTAGGGACCTCCTGTGCCCCTCCAACTGTAGCTGTTGGGGGCTCCTCTGCCTCTGCTCTGGCCGGTGCTCGGTCCGCACCGCTTGCTCACCCCTGCCCCAGCCCCTGCCTCTGGTGGCTGTGACTGGGGGCTCAGGTGACAGGTCATCAGTACGTCCGGTACGGGTACAAACCATCTCAAGCAAGAATAGAATAGAGTTTAAGAATTTGATGACGGTAACCAGCACGATAAGGAATTCCAAAGAATTTGATTGTTCTTAATAGTTACATAGCCTCCCGAAGATAAATACGGACATCTCCGCACCGATCCGCAAGACTCTAATAAACTAGCTTGTGATGCTGTGATTCCTATGAACCTAGACGCTCTGATACCAACTTGTCACGACCCAATTTACCCTCCGAAAGGTATCGTGACGGCACCTAGTCTCTATGACTAAGTAAGCCTAGAAATAAGCGGAAAATAATAGAATCAATAAAATGAAGACAAAAAGGATATCAACTAGATATAAGGTAGCTACTCAGCATATACAGTTTGTACTTCCCAAAACTCGGAATGTCACCATCATCACAAGCTAAACTCTATGGTTCAATATACAAACTGGAAATGAAAGTGTAGTCTCATATACAAACTATAACTATGATAAGATAGGAGGGGGGACTCAGAAGCTCTGCGGACGCTCCAGAAATACCTCAAAGTCTCCTGAAGATCTGCTACTCTACTGACACCGGAACGGTGCGCTGGAACCTGAGTCTGCGCATGAGAAAACATGCGCAGAAGGGCGTGAGTACTCCATATTCGGTACTCAGTAAGTTCCAAGCCTAACCCCGGTCAAGTAGTGACGAGGTCAGGTTACGGCTCTACTGAGTTTGAAAAAATAAACAGATATAATTAACAGGTAAGTAAAAACAGTAATAATTAACAGGAAGTAAAGTGAACCGGAAAGAACGAAGTAGTAAATCTCAGTTGTGCACAACATATAAATCAGTAGATAGTCGTACAATGCAATACAGGGGAAAGTCTCAGGTCTCGGCCCGCAGTCCCAATGTAAATATGCAATGCAATGCGAGGGTAAGTCTCAGGTCATAGCTCGTAGTCCCAATGTAGATATGCAATGCAATGCAAGGGAAAGTCTCAGGTCATAGCCCGCAGTCCCAATGTAAATATGCAATGCAATGCAAGGGAAAGTCTCAGGTCATAGCCCGCAGTCCCAATGTAAATATGCAATGCAATGCGAGGGAAAGTCTCAGGTCATAGCCCGTAGTCCCAATATAAATATGCAATGCAATGCAAGGGAAAGTCGCAGGTCATAGTCGCAGTCCCAATGTAAATATGTAATGCGGGATGTATATCAGATATAGCGTAATTCAAAAGTTTGGAAAAACAGTTGGCAAATATAGAGGAAAGGTACTTAACCCAGTTTCAAATAATAGTAACGAGTGGAAAATCAGGTAAAATCGTTGGACTTGATAGAATCTTATGCTGCTACTCAGTTAAACCAATAATAGAAGTAATAGGAATTGAAGATAAAGTATATCATAAAAGGAAATGGATTTAGTGTGAATACCCCGTGCACATACTCATCACCTCACGTACACGGGATTTTTATGTCAAAAATCAGTTATAAATGCCTAAGGGAATTTCCCAACACAGAGTTAGGCATGCCACTTACCTCGACTGTGCTAAACAACCAATAATCACGCTCTTGCCACGAGTATCCAACTCCGGGTGGCCCAAATCTATTCAATTCGATTGCATAATGTAAATATCATTTCAAGAAATCAAAATAACTAATAAATTCGAAGCTAACACGCGAAATTAGGAATTTTGACAAAAATGCCCCTCGAGCCCACGTCTCGGAATCGGGTACAAGTTATATTCTCCGGACACCCATTCACTCACGAACTCACTCGACCAGAAACATCAAAATCCGATTCCAAAAACCCCTTAAATTCTCAGAATTTCAGTTTAGGGAAGTTTCATCAAGTTCCCATGGTTTCCCCCCCATTTTTGATAATTAAACTAAAGAAAATAACGGGGATTAATGGTCTAACAATAAATTAGGATTAGAAAACGTTACCTATGATCCTTCTCTTCAAAACCCACTGAAAATCGCCAATTCCCGAGCTCTCAAACGATTTTTTTGACTTATGAAATCAACCCTCGGATTTTTGGAATAAACACACAGGGATCTCGCACCTGCGGTCCCGATCATTGTGCCTGCGGTACAACACCTGCGGAAAAAGCATCGCAGGTGCGGAATTCACTTAAGTCCACTGGGGCTGCACCTGCGGTCGTTTGGTCGCGCCTGCGGTTCCGCACCTGCGGAACCCAGGTTGCACCTACGACCACTGGTCAATTCCCTCACCATCGCACCTACAATCAGCCCTATCGCGTCTGCGTGTCCGCACCTGTGGGAAAACCTTCGCTGGTGCAAAAATACCAGAAAAAGGTCTGGTTCACAAGTTGATATGTTCCAAATTCTCCTGTTAAGCATCCGAAACAACCCCGAGGCCCCTCGGGACCTCAACCAAAACCACCAACCGACCCTAATACCTTATTCGAACTAGTTCGAGCCTTAAGAACACGTCTCATAACATCAAAATCATCGATTATGCATAAATTCAAGCTTAGGAACTTAGGAAAATTCTAGAAATCACATCCGACGCCGAAACACGTCTAAACTCATCCGAATGACCTCAAATTTTGCACACAGGTCATAAACGACATTACGGACCTGTTGGCGCTCCCGGAAATCCATTCCGAGTCCGATATTAGAATCTCACCTATCGGCTGAATTCGCCGAAAATCTAACTTTCGCTAATTCAAGCCTAAATCCACAACCGACCTCGAAAAAATATTCCGAGTACGCTCCTAACCCCGAAATCACCCAACGAAGCTAACTAAGTCGACGGAATCCCATTCCGGATCCGTCTTCACACAGCTCTAGCTACGGCCAGATTTATAAAGCTAAGATCCACATTTATGGACTATGTGTCCAAGATCACCCCGGATTTCATCACTCAATGCACCGACAGGTTCCAATAACATAATTAGACATGGGAGAAACGGTGAATAAGAGATCGGAGCGTTAATTCTTATAACGACCGGTCGGGTCGTTACAAGTATTATAATTTGAATCGGTCAGTTAACAAAATAGCTATGTAATAAGTATTAAGTATCTAAGGACTACACTCGAGAGGATCAGTTGATCACATAGAGGTTAGTAAACAAGCTAAGGTCATAAAAAGATGTTGCATTGAGATAAAATAGGCATGGGCGATAACAGTGATGAGGTTCGAGATTGTAGGATTTCTTATGAGGTTCTTATGAAGAGTTCTTTTTTTATTCGATGGAATGGATGCACTAGATAAGATTTTGTATAGTTCGAGCAAGTTAACACGACTGTCACAAAAATAAAGGTACATTGGAGGGATGATTTAAAATGTGTTATTACTAGTATCACACGAGCTAGTGAGAAGTTGAGCTGAGTAACAGTGAGATGAGAGGGTGTATGAGCGAGAATAAGCTATTTTGAGCTCTTGGATGATATAATTATGGCTTTAAGCCAAGTGGTAAAACCTACCATCGACTATTGGATCATATGTGTGTGTATTGTTATAGGTCCTAAACTAAGGGACACTTAGGATTTGCTATGACTTGAGAAGGGTGACGTTGAAGTTGACTTGGGCAAGGATATGTAATGTACAACATATGTCAAAATTGTTAGACGAATCTAATTTGTTATATTTTATGGATATAGTGTGAAATAAGAAAAGATTCATTATATTACCTAAGGGAAAGATTGTTCATTCTAAGGGGATGATGTGCAAATAAAACATAGGTTATTCAACATGTTCGGTTATGCATCCGAGACTAGATTAGAGTGGTTGATTTTCAAAATTTGTTCTAGCCGTCATCAAATTTGAAGATATATTACTTGCGGGCCTCACAATGTTTAACTTATTGAGAATTTGAGTTTTGACATTGGATCGTATCGGGGACTTAGAGAACTTCTACATTAGCATTGGTATGACTTTGCAGAATCAAAGAGACAATGTCGAATTCAATGAATTAGGGCATTACAATAAGATTGTTTACTGCTTTATATCAATATTGATTGTATTATTTTTATAAAGCCTTATCCCAGGAAGAGTTAGGGAGGGTTTATGACACTTATTGACTGTTATGATGGTGTACTCATCCCTCGCGGATCCTTCTTTAGGGCCCGACCTATTTCACATGTTTTAGGATGAAGTGTGGTACGTGATGAGTGAACAAGGCTAATAGGACCCTCTTCCCGAGCTATATAGTGAAACACTACTTCTATTCTCTAATAGATGTCATAATGTTCTTTCTTTCGTTTAGATGGTTGTAAAAAGTGTTTATTTCATTATTGAATCTTCAAGATTTCATAAACAATTGTTATTCTTTTGAGGTTGTAATTGATGGTTATTCATACGATATGCATGAATGAAATATTTTTATCTCTGTGTATTTTTAATTATTGAGAACTGTTGATATAAAGATTGTGGTTTATGTATTTTTTAACTATTTTAAATGATTGTGTTTGAAAAAGATTTTCGCATGCATCTACTAGGTATATAGATTGATATTCTTGAAAAGGTTGGTCCAAAGTCAGTTAGTATGCCTTGTGTCGATCACGTAGGTCATATTATTATATTTAGTAACTATTTAATTCTAACATTCGTATTTTACCTTTAATAACACTGACATGACATGTTATACACATTTTGGTATATTATACACATTCTTAATATTGTTGGTATTATTAATCCTGATAATGTGATGCGTGGCTAGAATTCATGATTTTAAGCATTATATACCTTGCATTTTATGTGCTTTAATGATAAAAATACACGTCGTATGTGCCTAATGGGGTTTATTTTATGTGTAGGTGAATTGGAAACGGAAGCCGAGCTAAATGGGAGCATAAACGTCGAAAATACGCTCAAGAGGCGAAATGGACTGACCCAGGGCAAGACCTGGCGTTAGCCAGGCGTTAGCCTACTAACGCCAGCCCTACCCTGGCGTTAGCCAGGCCTTAGCCAAGGCCTGGCTAACGCCTGGGTACCTGCTCCAGTGAACTCCGAGTTTTAAAGGTTTTTAAGTGTTTCCCAATGAGAATAGAAGTCTCTTACACGGTTAGG